>JANIJG010008042.1:31960-81837 GCA_024611175.1 Megaceryle torquata | reverse complement strand
TGTACTGGTGTACTTTATTATTCTTCCCCAGATGCAGGACTCTGCACTTATCCTTGTTAAACCTCATTAGGTTCTGCCAGTCTGTCCAAGTCCCGCTGGATGGCCGCACAACCTTCAGGTGTATCTGCCAATCCTCCCAGATTGATAATATAAAAAATAAAATATAATAAATATTGATAATATCTGCACATCCAGGGTATGGCTTCAGCACACTAAATCCAGAGGCAATCCCCAGGACACAAGCATCCGTAGGTCTTGGGTGTAAGGGGCAGAAGAGAGAGAACAGGAAGCTACGTTGTAGTTGTAAACTCCAGAATCAATAGCTGTCCATGTCTTCCTTTTTTACATGAACATTTCCCAAGTGTTTCATCTTTCAGTGAAAACAAACTAAACTAATACAGACTTATGGGACAAGATTTTATTTTCAGGTTTCTTCTTTTCATCCTCTGCATTTTATTGTATTTGTGTTTAAAGAGGAAGTTGTATATATTTGGGAAAAAATAGCCAAAAATCCCTTTCATAAAGTTAGTTATCAGAATGGTTTAACAGCACTAATTACATTCTCCAATCACATACTGCTTTTTCCGCTAAGTCCTTGCATTATTCATGTATCAGCTGAACAGATAAAAGGGCCAAATCAGTGAATATAGCATTTTTTCTATGTAGAAAATCTTAATTTTTCTTACTAAAATAATATCACCTCTATATGTAATAGTCAGACGAGAATCAATTGTTTTGAATGTCAACATTCTGTTGCATACAACAGAGTCCTTTCCCTTCTTATTCCAAAATCCTGCCTATACCACAGATCTAAGGGAAAACTTGCCCATCACTGCAAGATTGCTGCAACATCACTAATTGCATCTTTACTGTAGCCTAGGTTCTGATAGCTTTTGACACTTTAACCATGGTATAGCTCAGAGCAAGGTTGCTATTAACAGCCAGGAAATACTGGATTTGTAACTGCAGTAGTGTTTCTACTCTTGCTGATGCTCGTGGTGGAACAGTAGTGAGATTTTTTTGACAGAAAGCTTAATAGGCATACACCTAACAAGAGCTGGTTCTATGCCTTTATCAAGTCTTAACCCTTGCTGGGTGGCAGCTGCTTCTAAAACAAGGCTATCCATGGGAGCATTACAGTGTTTGCTAAAAATATCAAGTTCCCAGTCCAGATTTACTCTATTGTTCTGGTTCTAACTATAAGGACTTCCAAGTGCTTCAGGAAAGGTATAAGAAATCCTGTATCAGAACATGATAAAACAATTTGCCAGCATGGAAAATTGTAATTCTAGGGAGAGTAGTGTATGCTCTAAGATATGCAGGTCTACTTATTTATCCCAAAGGTTTTCAATTTTATTTTCTCACTTTCTGCACTTCTAAACCCTCATTTTCAGTAATTTCTAATTGCAATGTTTCAAAGAACTATTTCTAGTTAGTAAATTAATCTAAATTAATGTTAACCAACATAAATCTCAAACACTTTGGGAAGTAAACAATGCTTTTTACTTCAACATCAGATCTTTGGAAAAAGAGAACAGAAGGCATTCATTTCTATCTGATTTTTACATATATGCAGTATATGTTGTTAATACATTCGTATTTAATTTGTTTGTTTGTTTGTTTGTTTATATTTTGAAAATCCAGACACATATTCAGGAATTCTCTAAAATAATCATCTACAAAAAGAGAAAGACTGAATAACTCAAGAGTTCCATATTGCTAACATAGAGCAATAATCAACAGTCACAAAGAGGAAATAAAATTAAACAAAGTTAAGATAAACTATAGAAGTTATTTTGCAAGAACCATGTCGATTTTACCCCAAAATAAATAAATAAAAAGGTATTTTTCTGTAAGCCTTCTGGCTGTAACTGAAATGTATATATTTTGTAGGATTACTTTACTTTCAGGGTGAAATTGCTTTTACAATTGCAGATGCATGAACATTAAAATATGTCCCAAATCACATGTGAATTCTTGATATTAGCACATCATTACATGGACCACTGATCTTGTCTTTTATATATATATTGATCTGTTATATATCAGAGACACAGATCACCTCCATGGTATATTCTAAATATTCAAAATATTTGCATGGATAGTGATCTTTCCAACTTCTATTAACTACAATCACAGAGTCACAAAGCTGAAAGCGTAAAATGGATCTGAGCTTTCATTACTGTTTTCTAACAGAGGTTCTTGGTACTAGACATTCTGCAGTATAGCACTTGCTTCCATGGAAATAGTTTTCCATGCAAGGAAGTGTATGTCCTGTACAAACACTTAATGGGAATTTTCTTATTTCACAGATAAGAATTAGGTACCAAGCTCCTCTTTATTTCATTGATCAGATTTACTGAAAAAAAAAATAAAATAAAATTAGGTGAATCTTAGAAAAAATCTTCAAGCCCTAATCTGATAATCTGCTGCACATAATTGATTTCAGTAGCAGGAAAGGGAGGAGAAGAAAGGTGCTTTTTCCCTAATCTTAACAAAAATAGCAAAATGCTGTTGAAGAAGAAATAGGTTTTGCATGTCTCTACTGGCTTCAGGAAAGATTAATCTATATTAGTCAATTTATGTTAGTATATCAACAGGAGGTGGATTTTTTTTTTTTTTTTTTTTAATTCTTAGAAAAAAAGAACAGCTTTGTTTCCCTTAAATATACATTTCACTATACACTAGCTAAAGGAGTAAATTTTGAAGACCATGGAAAAGAGGTGCAGAACATCTGCATGGGAACCCTTTTTTTTCCCTTTTTCCCTAATTTGCATTATGTGCAGTGGAAATAACAGTACAGTGGAAGGCTTCCTTCTGGGAAAATGAGCAAAGAGTCTGTAAGTTTGTATATCCAAAGGCTATTTTAAGAAGGTTGTAGTGAATGGGTGTATTCTAAGACCATCTGAGAATAACCCCAACATGAATTAAACATGAGAAGTAGTTGTTTAAAGTTTTGCTGGTATTGCAACAGAATGTGAATGATTGCTGAGTAAAGTATAAAAGGAGAGCAGATTATTAAACACAAGCAGGCTGGCTAGACCCCAGAAAAAAATACTAAACCTTATGAACAACAACAATACAGGCAGATGGTAGCAGCTGCAAAGCACTTTCTAATCAGTGATACAACTTTTATAATTCTGCTATGTATATTTAATGCAACTTAGAACTTACAATGCTTTGTCTCTGTCATGTTTCCCTGTCTTTATCATTTGACTCCCTTTCTTTTACTATTCTGTATGTATAAAGATCTGGTCATCATTTTTCTTGTCTTTAATTAAAAAAAAAACAAACCAAAACAAAAAACAACCAACCAAACAAAACACACAAATATTAGATTTAAAACAAGACTGCAAGTCACAACATTAGAAACTGAATTATGTCTGAAATCTTGACAGAACATAAATTGGTTACACAGGTAAGAATATGCCTATCACTCTTTCAAAATAATCTTGCATTTCTCTGCAGTTAGATCTTCCAAAATGCTAAGAAACTCTTCATACAATTTTGTTACAGCTAAACACAGGGAGACATTGAGAGATGGAGGTGGAGCAAAGGTACACTTATGCATTCTTGAATAGATTTTAGTGATATGAGGAGTTGTAACAACTCAATAGAAAAAGACCTGTGTCCCTATGTGGGAAAATAAAAGGAATGAAAACATGTTTGCTTTGGCTGCTATTTAAATATAATAAGTTTAGATGCCTTTAAAAAAGGTGTAAGCTGAAAAATATTTACATGTCAGTTCCATATCCAGGAAAAAAAAATGTCATTGTACTGTATTTCTCCAATGCATTATAATCTTATCATAAATACCTAACACACTCTAACCCGTGCATTACTTGCTCTAAGTTTCTTGATTCATCTAGAGAGCATTTTTTCTAATTTTTATAAAAGAATTCCAACATTTAAATTTACATATGTAAATCCTCCCTCAAACTGGGTCAAAACACATTGACCCCTAAGAGGTCTTCTTCATAAGAACACCATGAGATGTATCCTACCCTTCTTCTGAACCAAAGTATGTAGATGACTGAATATCTCACTGGTGGCAAGCAACAAGGGGAGAGCTGGGTATATGTAGACACCTGGCTCTGATTGCTTCCCCATGCTGTGGTAGGAAAGCAGGAACTAGACAGAATATGTAACACAGAGAACAAGAAGGAGGACAAGGTCCCTTGAATTTCTTCACAGTAATGTGTATCTTTATTGCATTGTAGCTGGACAGGTGAGCAGGAAGCAGAAATTAAGCCTAGTTCTTCCTTCTGCCTGCATGTATCAGTAGCAAAGAAAAATAAACCCAAGGGAAACTGGTAAAAAGAAAAATGCTATACTCAGAAGAAAAAAAAACCTTTGGGAAATCATTGTCCTCCCCTAACATCCCAGTCTTTCTGAATTTTAATTATCAGGTTCTGCTCTTCTATAATGCTTTTTTCCAGGGTAGCATAACTATTTGCTTTGCTATAACCTCACAGTAAACCTAAAAAGAATACAGTTAACTGTTAAATACAGTAAGCCATGTCAAAATAATGACAGCATTGAATTTATAAGTCATTCTTATAGAGCATCTGATATTTATAAGTAAGGCTTACATGAATTAAAATTCTTTATATTTAACAACCAAAAAGATTTTGTTATGTGTATTGTGCCATATACTATGAATCACAGAATAAATTACAGATGCACATGAGATACAATAGAGACTAGTCACCACAACAATAAGTCTATGCTCACTTTTTATGATCAATCAAAATGAATCACCAATCTACAAAACTTCAAATTCTATCTTGCAGTAAGATTGTAATTAAACTAAACTAATTATATTTTATCCTCATAGTAAGAATGGATTTTAGTCCATTTATGTGGAATTATATATATATCTTCTATAGAAGATCTGAAGGATCTCTTTTGAAATTTAATCTTTTTTTAAGAATATTTCCAGTAATAAATATCAATTTGTTTTATAAGACATTTTTTAACAGTTAAAGAAAAGAATCTTTTGAGGAACAAAGAAAATTTATACTCTCAGCTAACTCTGGCTTCCTGGTCCAAGAGTGATAATTGTTTGCAAACCATATATTTGATATCTAAATCATGTTCAGTGGCTTTCATTCATGATTGTAGATTGATACAGTCCTCTCTGAAAAATATATTTATCTTTTGCAGCACTCATCAAACACTAAATACCTAACTAGGTTGCAAGAAGAATCTTTAATTCCATCATTTTGCTCTGGTAATTGCTTTTGCCTCCTTATGTTTAACCAGAGTAAATGAACTATAATTTTAAATTTCTCTTGACACTTGCTATCTGACATTGTATAAAACACGAACAAGGTTGTGAATGCTGAAAAAGGTAACTGTAACAAGAATATCATTTTTAAAAGGCTGATGCAAATTCAGAAAATGGTTAGAATTTTATTGCTAAAATAGTTTCCCAGTACTGAGGTGCCATATATTGTATCTGGATATTTTGGCAACAAGAAGAAAGTTATTAATAAATACCTTTTATATAAAGTGAAAACTTCGGCATGACTAGAAAAAATATCCCCTCCCTTTCCTGATGTTAGCAGAGTCCCCTTAGAAGGAAAAAAAATTATTCTCCAGAACAAGGGGTAAGTGACTCTTGTCTCTGTAGAAGAGTGTTCCTTTTTTAAATGCCCAGTGCTGACTTAACATACACCCTAAGAAGTTAAGCATTCTCTTTTGACTTACTTTTTTTAGCCTTTAATTTCACAGGATTTATGTACTAGTCTGAAATGTATGATGGGGAAAGCCTTTGTTTGTGTACTGAGAAGCAGCTGTACACATATGTTTTGAACACTATCACTTGCATATATAGTTGCTCGAATTTACACTTTCAGACTTCATTAGGCCAGGTGTTCTCACACACAAACCTCTCCAAGAGTTATTCTGAAATCAAGAAGATGGAGATTTACCTGTGAGAGTTTTAAATGCTTGCTACAGTCACTACACTGTGCAGGGCGCTGAAGAATTATCTTCACAGAATCTCAACAATAGCGCAAAAAAAATGTTGATCCATTTTTGTCAATGTTACTTTTGTCCTAAATAATCTGTGCTTTTTAACAGGTCTTTTTTTCTGGGGGGAGGGACGGGATAGGAGAAGGGGAAAGGTTCAATTCCAGTTTGAAAATGAATGAAAGAATAAATAATTCAAATAAATACTACCTACTCTTTCTACCAGCTTCTGTAAATGCTCTTTTTGACAAGCTTAAATGTGCTCTGTTTCCAATTGGGATGAATATTTAGTGCTTGATTTTAAAACACAGTGCCTAGGTATTATATTCTCTTCTAAGATACAAATGTGCAGCTCCCACCCTCTGAAGCAGAGCTGGCATACAAAGGGCAGAATACATCCTGGAGGACCACAAGGATAATTTTCTGACTTTACTGGAGTCTTGCAACAAGGAATAAAATGCCTAAAATCAGGCTTAGATGCATAGGTGGAAAAGATAACATTTGGATATTTACCAAGCCTCAAAGGGAAGTGACCTAATTTGACCAACGATGGAGTAATTATACTCCATACATACTTACATGAGAGCAGGCATTTTGTGAAACTAAGTTATGGACTACTATTACTAATTAATATTGTCCTCCAGGCAATAGAGTTCTTGCATTGTAATTTTTTCTAGGTAAATATTCATTATTAATGTTTGGAACTGCTTAGTCCATACTGAAAAGCCGCTTTTAAGTAAACAAATGGTATCTACATTATATTTTTACTAAGACTTTCAAAGTCAATATCTCTTTTTGTGTTGCATACACAGAACAACTCTGGGGCATGATTTTGATGTTAAATAATGCATGTTAGTCATAACTGAAGTATTCATATGATAATTAAGGTTCTATGCATGCTGTACAAGAGGAAGAGCAGAATCCTACAAGTGTGCAAAGTATATGTTTATAGAAATGACTGGGAGAAGAGGTAGAAAAAAATGTAAGAAGTGATCTGCTGGAAATGTCAAGGAAGCCATAGGATTTTTTAAAAAAGTTAAATATTCAGCTTGCTGTTTCAGGATGAATACAGGAAGAACTCTGAAGAGAAGTCCTAAAGGGATATAGGTACTGGGAAACTAAACATTGCAACATCTAGAGATTAGTTCACTTGGTATTTTGAAAGTACAGATAAGGTCAACTCTTAGTAGTTCAATGCAAAGGCTCACTTAATCTATGAATGTAAACTAACCTATTTAAAATATTTTACCTATTTTAAATATTTTAAATAATTAAGCTGCTCAGGTCTCCTGGGGCCTCTCACAGAGGCTGAGGAAGGGAGAGATGGTGTCCTTGCCTGCAGGAGATGTATGGTGGTGGTGTGTTGCCAAGTAAAGGAACTGTGAGAGCAGGTCAGCAGACTGCCATGTACAATGTCAGAAATGAGGAAAAGAGATTGATCAGTTTATCTCTGAGATCCTGAAGGTACAAGATCATCAAGCCCCAACCTGTCTCTCTTTGCTGTATTGGGAAATGGAGAGTCCTGTGTTGGCAAACACTGGAAGCTTGTGACTTCTGGCACCAGGAGCAAGGGTCCTGTTCCATCTGTAACTACAGAACAAGTTTTATGTCCAAGTAGCAGACAAGAGACTGAGAGCAATGTCCAACAAAACAACTGAGCCTGCAGAGCCTGAGCCACACAGGAGCATGAGAAGAAAGACACTGAGTGATGGATTTGGAAGAGTCCCTGTGGCAGCGGATTAAGACCTTGTTCGCCTACCTGACCTACTGTCTAGGGAGGCTTCCAGCTTGCCAAGGGCTCAGATCCAGGATGTCACAGAGACTGCTGAAGTTTGTCCAACCCTTCAGCTATTACCTCTGCTGCTTTTCTGTATGGGCACCAATGGTATTCCAGAATGACTCTGAGCATACCAAGAGTGACTACATGGCTCTGTGATTGTGTATCAAAACCATTGGGGCCCAGGTAGTTTGCCCTTGAGACTGGGAGGGGTGAAGAGCTTCAGAAGTGACCACACTGTGTGAAATCAACAACAGGTTGCTCAGGTGTTTCTGACAGCAGGGATTTGGTGTTTATAACTGTCAGGACCCTCTTTGAGGATTTAGTACTGCTAGGAATAGATGAGACCACCTGCTCAAGCAGAGCAAAAGCATTTTTGTGAACAGGCTGGCCAACTACCAATCAGGTGTAGGAAGCCTGCATGGATGAGCCAAGGGCTCCTGATAAAACTGGAATGTAATGACAGGACAGATATAGAGACCCTGAGCACACAGTTACAGTGTTAGGAAAGTGAAAGCTCACTTGGAGTTAAATCTAGTGAGGGATCAAAGGGCAGCAAGAAAGGCTTCTTCAGGTTCAACAGCAACAAAAGGACCACTAGTGAAAAAAACAGGCCTGATGCTGAATGAGTTAGGGCATCTGATATCAAAAGGCATGGAATAGACAGAGGTACTTGGTGTTTTCTCTGCTTCTCTCTTACCTGAGAACCCCAAGTCACAGAATTCTGACTAAATGAGAACTTCTTTGTAAAGAAAGACCAATTTAGAGGCAGACGTACGCTATGGATCCTAATGGGATGCATCCAAGAGTGCTAAGGGATATAATGTTATAATCACATATAATTGCATATAATTGTATATAATTTCAATGCCACTCATTTTTATCTTTGAGAAGTCATTGCAACTGGCAGAGGTTCCTGAGGACTGGAAGGGACAAAATGTCATTCCTACCTTCAAGAAAGGTAAGAAGGAGGATCTTTGGAACTACAGGATGATCAACCTCACTTCAGTCCATAGGAAGGTCACAGAGCAAATCTCATGGAACCTGTTGCCAAACATATTAAGGACAAGAACTGGGAGTAGTTCAGCATGGATTTATGAAGGGGAACTGATGCTTGACCAACTTAATAGACTTATACAATAAGATTACCTGCTCAATGAATGAGCAGAGAGTGGTGGATGTTGTTTATCTCAGCTCTAGTGCAGCTTTTGACACTTTTCCATAACATCCTCATTGACTGACTGAAGTGGTCAGTGAGGTGGATTGAAAGCTGGCTGACTTTATTGCTGGGCTTGAAGGGATACGATCAGCATTACAAAGGTCAGCTGAAGGATAGTCACTAGTGACATATCCCTGGGGTCAGTACTGGCACTGATACTGCTTAAAACCTTAATGACCTGTATGATTGGGCAGAGGTGCTCAAACCTTGAGCAAGTTTACAGATGAGAAGTGGTCAATATGCCATCATTGCTCTTCAGAGGAACCCTGAGAGACAAGAGAAATTGGCTGACAGGAACCTTGTGAAGTTCAACAATGGGAAGTGCAAAGTTCTGCTCCTGAACAAGAATAATACCACACACTAGTACAGGCCAGGGAACAACCATTTATAAAGCAGCTTTGCAAAAAACATCCTAGGGGCCCTGATGAACAACAGGCTGACCATGAGCCAGAAAGGCATTCGTGCAACAAGGAAGGCCAACGAGCTGCATTCATAGAATCATCAAGGTTGGAAAAGACCTTCCAGATCATTGAGTCCAGCCATTAATCCTACTCTACAAAGTCCACCACTAAGCCATATCCCCAAGCACCATATCTATACAGCTTTTAAACACATCCAGGGATGGTGATGCAACCACCTCCCTGGGAAGCATGTTCCAATGCCTGACCACCCTTTCAGTGAAAAATTTTTTTCTAATGCCCAGTTTAAACCTCCCCTGGTGCAGCTTGAGGCCATTCCCTCTTGTTCTGTTACTAGTTACTTGTGAGAAGAGACCAGCACCTACCTCTTTACAATGTCCTTTCCTGTAGTTGTAGAGAGCAATAAGGTCTCCCCTCAGCCTCCTTTTCTTCAGACTAAATAGTCCCAGTTCCCTCAGATGCTTCTCATAAGACTTGTTCTCCAGGCCTTTCACCAGCTTAGTTGCTCTTCTCTGGACCCAGTCCAGCAACTCAATGTCTTTCTTGTACTGAGGTGCCCAAACCTGAACATAGTACTCAAGGTGTGCCCTCACCAATGCCAAGTACAGAGGGACAATTGCCTCCCCGGTCCTGCTTGCCACACTGTTTCTGATACACACCAGGATGCTGTTGGCCCTCTTGGCCACCTGGGCACACTGCTGGCTAATATTCAGCCACTTGTCAATCAGTACCCCCAGGTCCCTTTCTGCCCGACAGCTTTCCAGCCACTCTTCCCCAAGCCTGTAGCATTGCATTGGGGTTGTTGTGACCCAAATGCAGGACCCAGAACTTGTCTTTGTTGAAGCTTATACAATTGACCTTGGCCCATCGACCCAGTCTAAGTTCCTCTGTAAAGCCTCCCTACCTCCCTATCCTCAAGAAGATCAACACTCCTATCCAACCAGCCAATTAGGAGGAGCTTTGTCAGCAACTTGACAGAGATGATCCTTGCCCTTTACTTGTCATTGGTGAGAAATCTGGAGTTCTGTGTCCACTTCTGGGCTCCCCAGTATAAGCAATAAGGGCAAGGAGCATCTGATGTAGGTCAAGAGAGCTGGGACTGTTTGGCCTGGAGAAGAGAAAGCCATGACATAGAGGAGCTGGCAAATCTTATCAAGGTATATAAATTCTTGATGAGGGAGAATGGAAAAATATAGCCATATTCTTCTCAGCGGTATCCAGTGAAAGGACAAGAGGCAATGGCCACAAACTGAAATACAGGATATTCTATTCAAATATTTTTACTAGGAGGATGGTCAAACACTGGGCAGATTGCCTGGAGAAGTCATGGAGTCTCCATCCTTGAAGATATTCAAAGCTCAATTTGACAAGGCCCTGAGCAACCTGCTGTAATTTGTTGAAAAATGGCTAGAAGACAAGGGCCTTGTACCTTTAAGGGAGATGCTTTCTGATGCAAGATGTTAAGCTCGGCAGTAGTTATCTCAAGAAGCACCAGGGTCAGCATGCCTTATAGGCCAGCGTGACCCTGAGCTTGTAAGATAACAGATGTTGTGGTCGAAGGAATGAGGAGGTAACTTGCAGCTGTAACTGCAAGGGGGGTTGGATTATGAAGATGTACCCTTTAAGCAATGAACCAATGAGTAACGGACAAGTGTGTGTATTAATAAGGTGACTGTAGAAAAGCACCCTTCTGATCTCTAATAAACGAAGCTTGCTTTACCAATCATATTGATTGCCTGCATCTTCCCTTGCCGCCCCGCAGTAATTGATCCAACTTTCATCAGGGGCTTTGGTCTAGATTATTTCAAAACTCAACCATTCTGTCATCCTGGTCTGAAGAACCTACTGTTTCCTCTAAATTGAGATGACATGTCAGGTTTTGTTTTATCGTAGGGTCACCGCTGGGAAGACCATCCTGCCTTTTACTAACCCTTTCAAATTTGTTGTTGGGTGGGGTCAGTATTGCATGTCATTGTCGCTTCAGATGGTTATCTGCATTTTAGTAAATGAAAGAAACCCTCAGAACTGAAACAGCAGTCTTAAGCTATCTTTTTTCTTGATTTAAATTCTCCCAGTCTTTTATAAATGGAAGAAATCTACCTTAACATTCTTATACTTTTTATAAATTTCCAGCAGATGGTGAGAGTGGGTGTGTGTTTGACAAAAAACACATCTATTTGAGAACAGTGCTAAAAGAATAGTGTTGCAAACACCTAAAAAGCCTTAGGTTAAGTAATCTTATTCTTAAAATGATCATATGGGTGTTTTATTGGTTGCAGAGTTGAATGTTTAAGCTAGAAAAGTGACATTATCATCATTAAAATTATTTTATTTTAACATAACAAGCAGTGCCATTTTGAATGGGATTTGAATATTTCATGAAGCCCTGTGTTATTGAGGGAGGTATTCTAGTTATCATCTAAACATTAATAATTTGAATAAGAGAAGATTTTCCATTTTCTTATTACCAATAATTTGAGCAAGCTGCCTGATTGGCACTAAAAATGTAGCTGAAATATCAACTAAGAGCTGGGAGTGACTTGACCCTCCTTGCATTAGTTATCCAGCTGAAATAGGAAAAAGATCTATTTGCACAAAGACTAGAAAACTTATTTTTCTTCCTGATGTTACCTTAATTATCAGGTTGGTAATGAATTTTATATCAATTTCATTTTTATTTATATAGGTGTAAGGATCTTTCCTTATTTACCTTAATCCATCAGGCAGTATAAAACTGGTAATCTGTGTTTGAAGTGACTTCCCCAAACACAAGAGTTCAGAACTTGAGGTGCTTCAAAATAACTGAACTCAGCTGTGTGCTGCATATCATGTGGTTCATAAAACTGTTCCCTGTCATCTTCATACCTGAGCTGAGGTTTAGCTTCCAGCACGAGCACACTGAACAAATTATTCAGAGGGGCCATAAATGTTATACACTGCCAGTGCTTCCAAGGTTTTGAGCTGCAAAAGTAATGAGTCCTGTGTCTTCATGCACTTCCTCTCCTACATGTGTCAACAATCAGGTTGTATGGAAGTGGGTAGAAAAAAAATGCGGGAAAGGTAAATTCAACATCAAGAAGAACAAGAGGTAGCAAGTGGAATCTGTGAAGTAATATACATTACATTTTGTAGTGCCCAGCAGAAAAGAGGACATTTAGTTAAGTTATGCAATTTTTTATGCAATATGATCCTTTCTAGTTCTATCAAACTATCTATTGTATATTATAAAAAATACAACCTACAGTTAGGATTCATAGAAGGTCTCTTTCAACAGGCACTTCTTATATTTTTTAAACAATTCTTTCTGAAAAGAATGTCAAGGCAGCAATCTTGAAGTGAGATTTATCTGTCACTTGTGGCTTAGAGTTTTGAAGCTCTGTGTGTAACACGGGAAGTGATACAAGTACTATGCTCAGTGAATTACTTGAGAGAAAAAACGGAGAACACTGTGGGAGGACAGAGGGAGGCTTTTTTTTTGCTTTAATTAAAGAGATCAGATCCTCAGCTAGCCCATTAAGTCAATAAAGCTACTCTCATAAACAACAGCTGAAAATGTTGGCTTTTGCATTTGTGATGTATCTTCTTATTCTGTAGTGAGACATGTACTAAGAAAAGGCTTGGAAAAGGTTGGCTGAGTGAGTCGACTCAAGAAATTGGAAAGAGACATGGAAAAAAAAATCAAAAATAAGAATAGCAAGCACACTGAGAAGGGCTTGCATCGAGCAAACTGAGCAGATGATAAGAGATTGAGGAATGGGCCTTGGATAGAGCCAAGGAAAAACTTAAGGATGAGGAACTGAGGTATGCCTAAAATACAAGCTAAAGTGAGTGGAAGGCTTTGTAAAGGGAATTGACGTGATCAGAGTGAAGACATTTTTTTTATAGAGCAAAATCACTTTCTGGTTTCAGCTGCTGGGTTTTTTTCTCTTAAAATGTTTTGCTATGGTATGCTTATTTGCTGACTGTTACAGATTTAAGGTTGTGTTTCTTTCTACTGTGTCCCTCCATCCATCAGTCAAGCAGTAGCAGTTGTGAGACAGAACCTGGGAGAGGGAAGAAAAAGAAGCAGTTTCCTCTTAGACAGCAGAAGGGGCAGCAAGAGGGGCACAGAACAGATGAGAAAACAGCCAACTCATTTACAGATTTTCTCATTTGAGGTTCTTGATACAAAAACATTCCTGGTTCTGATGTGCAGACTGAGACTTGTCTATATATTTATAAAATTAAGTGAAGTGCAAATCACACTAGAAGATTTATGCTAACGGTGTTTCTAAAACACACCAAAATGAGTAGAATGTATCACCAACTGCTTCTTGCAAGTATACTTCTTCCACAGAAACATTTTTAATAGTTAAGCAATTAAAATAAAACAATAGTCCAGCAGCTGAACTGAAGACTTTTGGATCCAGTACTGTGACTTCCCACAGACTCGCTTCATGACCTTAGTTAGCCACCTTCTTCCCAAGTTCTCATGGAAATAGCGGAGACATCTAATTCAAAAACAGCGTTGCTGAAAACTCCTGCTTAGCTGCTTCTTAACTCTCAAGGCGCATGTAGCACATGAGCATGTTACTCTCTAGCTTTAAAGGTTCTCTGGGTGCCTGCATTTGTGATTTTATGGTGTTTCCAAATTAATAGGACTGTGCAGCTTGTCACCAGCCTTGTATTTAAGCCTGTCTGGAATACAGAAACTAGAGGGTCATCCACCTAAGATGCCTCCAAGGCTCCATCTGGTTCTGAGAGTGCATCTGGTACACAGACAGAGAGCAATCCTCACCAAATGCAGCTGCAGATTCTATTTTAAAGTACAGAGAGAGGACATGCCCCCTTTATACAATAGTCCAGCGGTGAGGACTCTTTTCCAGGACGTGTGAAACACAGATTTAGTTTCTTTCTCTTCCTGAGGGAATTCAGCCTCTCATTTCCCACCTCTCAAGAGTCATTTAATCTCCTGGAAAGAGTTTATTTTGGGTGGGAACATTTTTCACCTCTTCTGCTAAAGCAGTGCTTCCATGTAGAAAAAATTCCAGAGCCAGTGTCTGTGGAAGACAAGAAGGATGCCTAACTCCCACATATGCTTCAGGGAATCCCATTCATGATTCTGGAGCATACTGTGGGAAGAAAATCTCTCAGCATTAGGCATTGCGGGGGTAGTGGTTTGGAATGGGACAACAGTTTTAGCTTTCTAAGTCTCATATTGAACCTGCTTCAACTGTACTTTACCTAGAAGAGCTATCATGCAGATAAATAAGCTGAGAGTTCAGTTACCAATGTAGTGAATGCAGCATAAGTATTTTGAACAGAATGTGCACGTATGGGTTTGAATTTTATGATTCATGCCACAAAGTTATGAATATGCATGGAAAAGTAAGTTACTGTTTAAGACTTACAATACCAATAAAAAGATACATTCATTAATAAAACATTTAGGGGGGAAATCAAGTGGATTTTGCATTTTTAATAGAAAATGGAAATTTATTATATTTTCATGTAACCAGAACATTTTACAACAGAAGAAATTTGGATTAGGTATCGACAGAGTGTCACCTGATAAAATGTGTGGTAAAGTTTGAACAGCAGATGTCTCACCCAGGGATGCTTCCCTGAGGAAACAGCAGGAACCTCCTGTACACTCACTTTGCCTGGCATTCATCTCCCGACCAGCTGCCAATTTTAAACTATAGCAAGTCTCTCAGTTTATAGTCCTTTCAAGCTAAAATCTGTTACATTTGGGGAAAAATAGCAATACTTATGTAAATCAATAATTGCATTGTATGTAATACAGTAAATCCATAACATGCCTAGAGTGACACAAACAACATCACACACGGGTGTGCTATCAAGCAACACACACAAAGCGATTCATGTGCATTAGAGTCTGAATATGTCTTGTTCGAGGACTCATTTTGTTTGGCACAGCCTTCTTTTTGCAACCCAGGAATAAATATTGCTTTGTTTCCTCACTTTTTTTTTTTTTTTTTTTTTTTCTTCAATGGATCTATTTTCTAAGGTTCAATCCTAGTCCCCATTCATACCACAGCTCTGCCTACAGTTTAAATATACTACACAGTTATGATCACTAAAGTCTGCTGTCTTTCATTCTGAACTGCAGAGCACTGGTCAAGCAGTTATGCAAAAGTTGGTGAAAATCTAGTTTCTTCATATTAATGAGATTTTAAAAATTTGAGGCAGCTTTGAGATAATAATAGAAAAGAAAATACTGCATGTCTCTGGATGTCACCATGAAAAGAGCCTTAAATTAACTACCCTCTCATTCTATATGCTAGTCTTTTTTTTTGACTCATTGGTGCTGAGGCTTGGTCCTATGTGTCACAAGATGTTCCAGTGCTGAATGCAGACACAATTTTTACAGCTTGCTTTGATGCTTCTCTGGATAAATCAAAACTGAAAATATTCTTGTATTATTTTAAGTGAAATCACATGAAAGATGGCAGCTTGATCATCCGAGGGAACTGAGAGATCTGAGAGCCAAGACAGGTGCAGGTAGAGTCAATTGTTACAGCTGCTTTTTGATGTATACTCAAGCACTTCCTACTGTCAAACAGAAATAGGATTTCCAAATATTTTTTCACAGGCATGTGTGAGATTTTAACTCTCAGTAATAGAAATCTGACCTGGAGCAGATTGAAACTGGCAGTGCCAATATGCAAGTTCTACCTTTACATATGGAAAGTATCATTCCTATGAGCTCCCCAAGACAGAAGGACCTGCCAGAGGAATCAAAATTAGTAATGTACGCATTTGGTACAATTTTATAAAAATATAAGGAAAGAGTGCTAAATAGGAAAGAGATTTGGTCATATAATTTCTAAAGAAACCACAACTCAAATACCATTTTCATACTGGACACTGTCAAAGATACTGGAATTCCTATTTTCCTACATTTGTAATTTGGCTCCATTTGAGTAGTCTCATGCTTAATCAAAATTTAGAGCCTGGTATCTGATTTCTAGTTCCCAGTTTCTGGATGACTCATATTTTTTCCTTACATTTTATTTGAAATATGAGAAAGCTCTCTACCACCCTTGGAACTGAGAGGGACCTCTGCGTCTCCACCACTCTTAAAACTTTCTGTTCTCCAGCTTTGAAACCTGGCAATATTGCTGCCATTTAGTTGGATAAATGTTGAGTTAAATCCCCTCTAAATTTAGCCTCAGTGCTTTCCATCTGAAGGAAGACACTTCTACTGAAGAGCAAAATTCACATAATCTCTTCTTTCCATATTCACTAGCAGAATACATGGTCTAATTGGACCATTTCTGTTTGTAGTTATGTCCTCTGTCTTTAGTACCTGTTGTCCAAATAGCAGACTTTTTATTGATATTATTATAATTTTTATTCTCAATCAAGGTAATTTGTATCTGCTATATAACAAATGGCATATTCATAGCAAAACTTAAAACTAGCCTTTATGATAAAACATTGGTTTGTACAAAAAATGCAAGAAAAACATCAGCAACCTTTTAAAAAATTAGTTATGGGTAACAATTTAAAGGGACTTCATGCTCCTATTTCCCATTGATGTCAAAAACTCACACTGCTGCCTCAGAAATTTTTACTCTTCATCCAATAACTGTGAAAGTGAAAAGACTATGTTTTGCTACAGCCACAGTAATTTCTTGTCCAGCAGAACCACTCAGATAGAAGGCTGTGGTGAATGTGACTTGCTTGACTTGATTTTAGTGCTAATATTTTCTTCCTGCAAGGCATTTCACATCTTTTTTTTTTTTTTTTTTTTAAATTCTTCAATCTCCACTGATGAAATGGAGCAGAGTCGGTATAGGTTTGGGCAGTGCTGCTTCCTTGGTTGAGTTTCATCTTTTTTCTTAATGAAGTGTTAGAGATGCTAAGGGAATTACATCCAACAATTCACTAGTTGGACCCCTACCCTTCACTACTTGTAAAAAAGCAGCGCTGAAATCTGTCTCCCGCTTTGCTGGAGATATTTGAGAGGTAATGTTGGAGTAAGTTTGGTCACATTTTGATAATCTAGGTGTCTCTGATTCCTGCCATGCTGTTTTAAGCATGGATTTTTTTACAGTTATGGGATAGCTATGATTGATGAACTCTTAGTGACAGGTACAGACTATTCATGCTGTCTTTGTTGAATCTAGTTTTTCCTATCTCTAACCACAGTGTTTTTCTCATTAGCATGATTTAGTTTGCCTTACTGGACAATTTCTTTCCTCTCAGAAATATGAAAGGAATATTTTTCTTCTTAAAGTTATCAAGACATGCATCCTTCTATTAGGCTTCACTTTGCTTCACCCTCATCATATGCAATTATTTAGAATAGGACTACTAAATATCTGGTATTCCCCTTCTATTTCTATATTTCACTCTTTTTTTTTTGTTGTTCATTTGTCTAGGATTTCTGGAGTCACTATCCAGGCAAGGAATAATTCCAATGGATATGCCCCATGTCCCAGAGTTCTAGACAAATGTCCATGGTTCACATATGATTTGGTACACTGTACTAACTGTACATACATACATAAGAAAATTTCTACATTGACGAAAAGATTGCCTCCACTTTACTGTCCATATATGAGCCATTTATGCAGCACTTTGGTGGTAAGTCTTCCATGTCCAAGATGCAGCAAGATACATCCTCATTGCATAGCAGCTGTGGAGCATATAAACATTCTTCTGGCCAGGAAAGCTTAGAAAAAATTATAAGAGCTTGGATATGTTTTGCAGGAGATTTAGATGTGCATGTTCCCTTTTCATTTAGATAGTAAGCTTTCTCTACTTTCTATTTAAGAAGAAAATCTGAGGTAAATATAGTAAGTTCAGCCCAAGTAAGTAAGACTGGAAAGTAACATAGAATCATAGAATGCTTTGTGTTGGAATGGACCTTTAATGGTCATCTAGTTCAGCTTCCCTGCACTGAGCAGAGACATCTTTAACTAGATCAGGTAGCTTAGAGCCCCATCCAACCTGAGCTTGAATGTTTCCAGGGATGGGGAATCTACCATCTCTTCAGATAACCTTTTCCAGTGTCTAACCACTCACAACATAAAAAAAATTTCTTCCTTATATCTAGTCTAAAGCTATTCTCTTTTACTTTAAAACCATTAGCCCTTGCCCTATCACAACAGGCCCTGCTAAAAAGATTGTCCCCATATTAGTAGAGGATTGTAGAGGAATGACTGAGACAAATGGGCAGTCTGCTGAGCACACCTCTAATGGAGTTTGTCAGTTAGATACAGAAGCTGTAGCTGGGCTTCTTTTCTAATTAAGTCAAACTCATGTCTTTCCAGAGCTCTTTAGAGTCTAGTGTAAATAAAGGTTACTTTACTGTATTTGGCCACATAATTTGTATATATACTGGGACATTATGAGAAATGTAGAATCTGTAAACCCACTGTTACTGTTGAGACTGAGGACTATAAATCATAGAATCATAGAAGGGTTTGGTCTGGAAGGGACCTTAAAAATCATCTAGTTCTAACCTCCCTGCCATAAGCAGGGACACCTCCCACTAGACCAGATTGATCTAAACCCCACCCAACCTGGTCTTGAACACATCCAGTGGTGGAGCATCCATAACTTCCCTGGGCAACCTGTTCTCGTGTTTCACCACCCTCACAGTGTAGAATTTCTTCCTATTTTCTAATCTAAGTCTACCCTCTTCCAGTTTCAAACCATTACCCCTCATCCAATCAGTATTGTAAGTCCTTCCTAAGCTTTCTTGTAGACCCCCTTCAGACACTGGAAGGCTGCAATAAGGTCTCCCCAGAGCCTTCTCTTCTCCAGCGGCTGAACAGCCCCAACTCTCATCCTGTCCTCACAGGACATGTGCTCTGGCCCTCTGATCATCTTTGTGGTCCTCCTTTGGACCCGCTCCAACAGGTCCATGTCCTTCTTGTACTGGGGGCTTCAGAGCTGGGCACAGTACTCCAGGTGAGGTTTCATGAGACCAGATATTCTACAAAAATTTTTACTCCTACCTGAATCTCCTGAAGTGGATTAAAGGCTGAATTACATCCTTCTCAACCCCATTCTGCTTTGGAATAACAATGGGTTTGCATTTTTCTATTTCCTCTAATTATTTGTTTCACACATGAAAATATGTTTGCTGCTTTTATGTGCCCTGCAGGCTGCCTTTTAATACATTTATCTACTAAGATTATTTATTTTTACACATCACTACAGAACAGTGACTCTGAGTACCATATTTTCTAACATCAAAAATCTGTATGCTTTGAGTATCCAATATCTTAACATGAACAAGTAATTTATTTCAATAGGGACAGAGCTACAGGACACATCTCAGTTTATTTGTTTGTGGTTTGATATACTGATATGTATTAAAAGTACATAGTAGTTCTGCAGACGGGTGGATGACTCGTATATGTCTATTTATATTCCATTACTGACTGAAGAATAGAAGGCAAACTTTGGCAAATTAGATGGAACCTATTACATATGATTATCATAAGCATTTTTCCTAGTGAGGGTTAAAAATTATTTGACTTAAAGCTCTTTTCCATTGTCTGTACGTTATTCCTCAGGCTATAAATCCATTTTGTAATTACTCCCTTCTTCTTATCTCAGAAACTTTGCCTGACACACCATTCCATATGTTTATGATTCTCTGAATGAAAAAGTGTTCCCTGACAACCATACAGATTTTTTTCCTTTAATTTCCATTTATGCCTTATTGTCTTATAACGTTCGACTGAAAATATATGTTGCAATATTGTGTGACATTATCTGTATTACTTAAGATTTTATATAGCCATACATCAGCCAAACATCAGATAAATCTCATGCTGCTTCTTTTTTTCCTACATCTTCCCTTCTAAAACTGTACAGGTAGTAGATTCAATTTAGTCTCTATGACAAGTTGACTTTAAGCATTTCTTACAAACCTAGGACAGAATACATGTGCAATTTTCTTTGAATCACTTTGAAAAGTGAAATATATATAACTTTCTAAACCTTCTCTGCAATCAGCAAAAATCGTTAAATAGGTGCACTAAGCACTGTGTAGTATTGTTTACAGAAACTTCATATATTTACTAGTACTTGCAAATTGGGAGAATAATCCAGCAGCACACTGAACAAGAGCTTCAGGACTGGAACACTATATAATGTTACCTGACTAATTTGCTGGACCTGCTAATAAATAACTAAGTTACACAAGAAAGGTATTCAGATGATTTGTAATCCTGCAATAATGGCTTCTAAATAGTTAAGATTACGCTGAGAGATGAGAACCTTTTTCCCCTATATGCCATATACCAGCAGGGGACAAAATCAATCTTGTGAAGGCTCTGATTACTTTTGCTGCAAGTTTCTTGTCAGCAGATTCAAAATGTGCAGTGGAATGAATCTTCTGCAAGGTAGAGGTGCTGTGTATCAGCTGGGCATCTTTCCTCCCCTCTCTCCCTCCACCTTAACTTCCTGTGGAATATGTGGTTGTGATAAATTAGAAGAAGAGAAGATACAAGATGCTTTATTTAGTACAACCATTTTAATCCTCTACTGACAATGCAGAGGAAGGGAGATACCAATTTCAGCATCCTCCAGGTAAAAAATATACCCTTGAAGTGAGAATGGGAGAAACTTAGGAAACAAATGAAGGAATTGATTTTGTTGCAAATATAATTCTACTTCAGTGTAAACAATAATATTGTGTTCAAATGACGAGGTTTAAAATCATTAAGGACTGTGATTTAGTCTGAAAAAAATCTGTGAATAAAATCAAGCTGAAACACAGGACTTGTCACAAAGGGTCCAAAAAAACCCCATCAGGGTTAATGCAAACATTCTGGGACATTAAAAATCCAAATCATTATGTGAAGTCAGCTTTTATCTTTTTAGCAATCCAAACCAAATCCATATCTGGTCTTTGCCAACTTTTTAAGGATACTGTAATAAGATTTGGGGGTGTTCTGACAGAACTTTTAAAAAATCCTTTGTGTTTTTTAATAAAACATAAGTTACTTATGACAAGCTAAGAAAGAAATTTTGTGTTTTTAAAGGACAAAATATATCATGCATTTTAACCCTGTTTTCTATCGATGCTATAGAAAAGGAGCTTGTACCATTTTGCTGTGTTGGTGGAAAGGAGTGTCAGTTTTGCTGTTTAGAGTTCTAATAGCTAGGTCACTTTTGCTACATATGGAATTACTGCTTTCTTCTCCCATCTTCAGTAGTCTTCAGTAGCCTTGGAGAGGAATTATATGTTACAAAATATTCCCAGAGTAATGCATCCTGGAGAAACTGAAGAAAAGATTGCAAAAGTGGTTACTAAAGGTCGTTAAAAATCTACTGTCACTGCAGAATTGTGCTGTGCAGCACCTAACATCTTGCACAGCCTGTGAGAATATTATTTTATACAGTCTTCCAATAATCACAATTAGATAGACAGGTGGGTTGGTGAAGAAGTATCATCTTCCTATCCTGTAGATGGAGAAAGGCACAGAGCAATGGTACAACAAGGATAGAAGTATGATGTTAGTCCTGTTTTCCACTTCCAGATTCTACCAGTCCAACCATTTTTTTCTCCCAAGATTCTTGCCTCTGGAGTTTTTCAAATTTAAAAGCCAAAATTTATGATTTTATAACCAGAGGCCTGAAATTCTGTTTGAAGGCAAAAAGCCAGCAAATAGTTTGTTTTAGCAGGCAAGTGGCTGAGAGTTTTATTAGTTGTCAGATTAGCTGATATTTTATTCTTCATGGTAATCAAATTCCCAAAGACCTAAATTACTCTCAATACTCAGTGCTCACACTGCCCTCACAATGGCAGAGACATACCAGTGTCAGCACAAGAAGACAATCACTCAGTAGAAAAGTTAATGATCTTCAGAGATCTGCATTTGCATCTTCAACTCCTTTCCTTAAGGAAACCCCACAGAAGGGGGAAACAGACCACTGCAATCTTCAGAGGGCTTTGAATAGGCTATTTCATCAATCTTCCAGCTAATGGTTGAGTACTGTGGGAGAGGAAGTGAGAATGACTATACTTTTTCATCTTTTCTTGTGATCCTTGGGACATGGCATCTATAGATGCCATTGATTTCAGGCCAAAAAGGTGATCCTGCTGTGTTTGTGCTTCTGTCACCAGCAGCAATATAAATCATCTGTTTTCCATGCTGTCAAGTGCCATCTTCTGTCTCATGCATGCCTCTATCAATCCTACATTAAAAAAAAACCCATATACTGGAAATTACAGTTTATTCAAACAAGCAGCAACTTGCAGTGAAATTGTCATCATAGAATATATGCTTATGAGACAGTTTCCTGTTCCTCAGATCCTTCCCCAGTCTCTTACTCTACTCCTGACAGATCAGAGCTGAACTCAGGCATTGCTGTTCAAAGCAGTGCTCATTATCTGAAAGGATGAAAACTCACATGAACGGTAGCCAGTCACTGAATGTGGCAGTGCCTTGTGCAGGAAACTGCAATCTTGATAAGGTGCTTTCTGGGTTTTAGGATCGAGAGCATTCCTGAAGACCTGGGAGAAATAAAGGGTCATTTTAGCCACCTCCAGCTACATCTGCTCTCACCAAGGTCCTGTAGGAGTGCTTAGGTGGGAAAAGAATGGAGGAGCAGAGGCACCAGGTTCTCTCCAGACAAGAAAGAGGGGGCATTCAGGGGCCCAAGCCAACTGCACAGATGAATTTTATGGCAGTGCTTCTTAGACTGAAGTTGCCCCTACATATTATAGAGACCAAGTTAGAATAATCCTTTTTATACTGCCACCAAAAAAGATGAATGAAATGAAGACACACTATAGATTGCAGTAAAGGAAGACTCAAAGTCAGCCATTGCATTTAAATTGCAAAGTAGCAATCAATTAGTTTATCATTAATCACATAATTTTGGGTATCGTGAATAATATAAAATGAAAAGAAGAAATAACTAGTGGGATAATTTTCAGGAACCATCTCTCAGCTTTATAAACTAATCCTTCTCTAATGGCCCTTTTTAATGTAATTTATAGGTTCATCATTACCCTTTTTGTATTAGTAATTATTTCTAAAATACCAAAGAACCATCTTTTTTTCAAGGTCCTTCTACGCGTCTGATTTACAGCTAGGCTCGTGTTGGACTCTGTCTTTCTGAGGTTTGACATTTCAAAATATTTATAGCTCTTTTACATTAATGCCTTTCTCATGAATCTGAAGGTGACCGTTATTTCTTTCATCTTGTTGTAATTAAATGGATCAACTATAGCTTTATTATTTGCACTATTTATCCATGCAGTGCATTAAAACATTCAGATTAGCAAATGATATTGAACATTATGTGAATTACAACAAACAAATATTTCCTAAAACATAGGTTACACTTGATGCATTGGCTAAGAAATTGTTCCAAGCGAAAGCACAAAATCTTTAATATTTTATTGATCAGATCTAAACCTTCTGCCCAAAGTGGCAATTAAATTTCAATTAAACTGACTGAAAGCATCATATTAAATTTCAGCACTTTACGAGCTATCAGATAATGCTGCAGGACAAATCTTTAGTATGATCACACTCTTTTCAAATTATATTATCCTGTTCATTCACAATAAAAGTGACAGTTTTAGGTATACTTTCAATATTTCTTGAATATAAACCCTCTAATGAACACATTTTATTGCCTTTAAATCAATTATTATTGGATATTTTAATAAAGTGAATTGAGCACTTTGTTTTACACACTGCTTAGAAGTTATTATATTTTGCAGTCAGCATAGCACAGAGTGGTAACAGTATGACAGAAATATCCAAATACCTAACATTAAGCTATAAATTTAATCAGCTATTTACAATGATGAATATGTTACATTCTATTTCACAACAGCTACTGGAACATGTTAATTAATAACTGATTAAATCTTCAGGCTTTGGGTCTCACTTCCCTCAGCACTGTGCTTCTGCAAATGAGATAAGCTTAAGATGGTATAACTAAAATTGCAAGAAGATGCTGAAAGTGCTTTTAAAGTACTGTCTCATAATGAAGACTTCAGTATTTTACTGTTGCCTCTCTCTTTGTTCCAGTAGCTCTATGTGTATGTCGATGTTTAGATTTTCCAACATACTGCCAGTTGTGGATAAATTTGCTTAACTCAGAGGTCATTATCACTCAGTCTCCTTTTAAGTTACACACATATACATATTTGAGTGTAAATAACAACATTAAGCAGATTTTTTTTTTTCATGAAATATAGATTAGGCATGAGGCAAATCTAACACGTGACAGAATAGTCAAATTCCATTTCACTTAGCAGGTGTTTGGGCATGATGAACTGAATATATTTACTGCCTCTTGTAAATAGAAATGTATATTCTATATTGATGTTAAAAAGTTGTGTTCTTATGAATGATTTCCAGAAAATAATTATCCACAGAAGTAGTAATAAATTCCCAGGTGGGCTTTTACAGTCCTATATAGTCATTGTATGTGGGAAGCCCTGTATTTTAAGCCCGTAAATTTCTTCCTTCTGCAGATGCAGATTTCAAAGGCAAGAGAACCAGGTAACATAGTTGGTTTAGGACAAGGCTCCCTGTGTATTCATCATCTACCAGTAAGTGTTCATCCATGTAGCATCTTAATTCCCTGAAGGTAATCATCCTCTGCCTCAGGCTTGAGGAAGAGCAGAATAGCAGGCTGAAAGAAAATGCCTGCCATAGAGTCCAGTTGTCCCTTGCTGCAAACAAGTCCATCTCCTCTAATATCCAGGTGCCATTCCATTCTCTGTCTCCCTTTTCATATCATGCCAGGGTTTTTTTGTTGCATTTGGAAAGAAACAAAAATCGGTGAAGGTCAATACAGAGATGGGAAAAGCACCTTTGTTTAGAGGAATATGGTTTTTGTACTTGATGTACAGAGTTAAAAATCTGAGGCATGTCTTTTGCTTATACACAACACAGTATTCCAGAGATTGCATTATTTCATGTGAATAAGTATGTTTTGTTTATGTTTATCAGTAAACACTTCTTTTTCATTCTGCTGTTCTTCTCCCTTGGGAGCAGAGTGAAGAATTAGGTGAGTAAGGAAACAGGAAAAAGAGGCTTTTGCAAACTGACAAAACTACTGAAAGCATTTGTTTGAAACCCGTGCTCTCTTTTATTTTTAAGTACATGCCACGATAAGAGAAGTCCTGCAGAGGGTCAAACAGTGCTTAAGTAGCTAAGTAAAGGAATTGGCCTCCAGAGCAGGTGTTCATGCTGTCTCAGCAGGCAGGGATACTATATGTTGCATCAAACGCAGTTTGCTCAGCATGTGTTCACACCTCCCCTGACCCTGATGCTTCCTGGCTTTGCTACCATGAAAGCCTCATGAGAAAGGAGATGTGTTTGAAGGGAGTGTGGGTGGATCTTTTCAGCAATCAGATACTCCCGGCTGCACAAACAAGTGAGCAGCAGCCATTTTTTAAAACCAGGGTCTTCCCCTGCCCTTGTTTAAGAAAGGTCCTGACCCAGCTCCCAAAGCTGGCTTCATGCAGTGAGCTCACTGACAGAGTTACAACTCACCCTGAGAGTTTCCAAACTGCTTCCTAATGTCAGCCTGACCAGTGGATTTTGCAGTATTTTTGAGGGTTTGATCCCCTTAAATAATGGCTCTCCCAGGTCCATATAGTGAACCCCACATAGCACTGGTAGGCATTCACATACGATATCAGTGGGATCCAATAGACCCACCCTAGAATACCACTCAAAATGGTTTGGTTAATCACCTACAGGGTTGTAAATTGGAAATTATCCTAGAATTTGTGTGACTTGTGCCCAGTCAGCCTGTATCTGCTGTGGCTGGAGGGACATTTTCCTTTGATTCATCAGCTTTCCATCAGACCAAGCCACTCAGGTGTTTGGTACAGCAAAGATATGGAATAAGGCAGGGTAGATTACAGGGGAAAAATATTTTCCTCTCATGCCACCTGAATCTTGACTATTTCTCAAAGAGCAGGGTCAGGCTCAACATGAGGAAAAGCTATGTAAATGTTGGATAGCTTCTAAACATATTAATCCCTAGACATGGTCCTAAGAATCATTTTTGTTGCGTTTTAATAGAGCTATTGAGTGATTTTTATCATTGAATTTTATTTGACTGCAGTGGAACTCTGAAGGAAGAGGCTAAGTTTATATGGTAATGGGAGAGAGAGAGAAGGAGGGGGGTGGATAGACAGCAAAATCTTGCCTTGCTTTGAAGGTAGTTTGCATTTTATTCAATCCTCACAATTCATTCTGGTGTGGCTCTGTTGTCTGAGAAAATCTTTTTGAATCTATCATAATAATCAACTTTTACAGATTCTTCAAATACATTTGAAACTGCCACTGAATCAGAAAAGCTGAACTGAAGCCAACTTTACTGTGCTATTCTTACTCATATCTAGTGCTATGTTGGATTTATTCATAATGCCAAGGGAAAAAAAATATGAATTTTGGTCAGCTGTATACATGTGAATTTACATTTGTTCTCCAGTGTTCATGAAAAAGACTGCTCTGCCATTGTGGAATGCAGAAAACAATCTATCAGGCTTTCAATAAACTGGAAAATATATATGTGGCTCAACCTATCTAAAATGAGATGCAACACTAGCAATATGTAAAGGCCCAGCAAGGCTAGCAATAAAAGTAGATATACAGTATCTGACATCAGATTGTTTCAAGCTTAATTTCAGTAAAGTAATAAGGTCAGGAAAAGAAACGCTCAGTGATGCACAGATTGATGCTATTAGATAGAAACTATGCATTGGCATCAAGCAAACACTTTTTTGTCTTGGTCTCACGGACAGAGCACAAAGATATTCAGCATAATCCCTACAGATTTATAACCACAAGAGTGGACCAAGCTTAGCAGACTGCAGTCAAGAACAGCACTAAAACTAAGCTATACACATGTGGGTATAACACCAGAGGGTATTATATTACTCTAATTTTCCAAAGTGAACATGATGTATATTTCCACCAACACACACCAGGGGCTGTTGAAACGCTATGGACAGGCATTTAACTCCTGAGAGAAGGATGTTTAAAAGGATCTTGCACCACAGCTTTGTTTTTTGTTTTTTTATGCATTTACTTACAGGATGAGATCTATAGGCACCATAACTGAAGGCCAGTTCTTTTGGAGATCAAAAATATTTTCATACTTTAAGAGAAATAATTTTTTGCTCATGAGCATTATGTGTCAACTTTTGGATAGCACTGAAAGGAAAACACTATCTTCTATCACCATTAACTGAAATTCTCATACTTTATAGTTTGGCCTGACTAAAAATGAACCTCAAAAATATTGCGAATTGATAGGACTTGGAACAAGACTTCCTATACTTTGGCAATTCCTAAGTTTTTTGACCTCTCTTAGGCTTGCATCCAGGAGAGGTAAAGCATGTGTCTGGGGTGAGCCAGGCACGATCGTACTGTCTGTATTGCTATTTTCCTTAGAAGTACAAGCAGGAAAAACAACACTACTGAGCTGATGATGAAGTATCACATCTCAGGACTCCCTAAGACCGCATTCTTTTCAGTTTAGGAAAGATCCAGTTTGAAGAGTGCAGTCCTGACTGCTCTTCTGATTACCACAGTTAGAGGTTCATATAGTCCCACTGATTTTGCTCGAACTATTTATGATTTTCAGATGAGAGAATCCAGTCATTTTAAACATATGGGGTATTTTATGATAAGAGCTACAACCTTTTTGCTATAAAATAATACATCCCTGTTTACAGAAATACTGTATATAATGAAAACTTAGGTAAGATCACCTGTTTTTTTCTCACATAGTTAAATTATTACTTACAAATTAATATCCTTGTTATTAATAGCTACATCCTAAAGCCATTTTTGGAAGGGGGAACATTACGCTTTCCTCTACTTACATCCCATGTGTCTGTCCTCTGTCATTCTCTTTCTCTTTAATCTTGTTTGAGTGTACGGCTCACTCGTCCTTATTTTATTGACTCAATCACAGGCACACTGTCACTTTTTATAAAACGGTCACTGTAGAATCACATCAAGCAAATTCTTGATTCTGCAGTCAGTAATTTAGTGCCTTTATGGAATTGCAATTTCAGGGCTCACTGCTTGTTTTTCTAAAACGTACTTTAGGAATTAGTTACTCCAGCCACAAATCAGTTGAATTTATGCACAGTTGTAATACAGTTTATGGCCTCATGGTACATTGCTTCAAAAACAGCAGATGTGAAATTATGATAAATATAATGAGTGTTTTTTTGCCTGATCTACTGGAGTAGAGAAGGATCTGGAGCGTGTTTACCTATCCCATACAGTACATTTAATGTCTTAGTCAGGACTCCTGACAAAGGCTGATTAATGTCCTCATCTCTTTTATTAAAGATAAGAGTAGCACTGCAGTCAGGAGATAGAAAGCACACCATAAATCTTCGTAAAATGAGCAGTCAAATAATCACTCATCAGAAATAAAATCTACATACATTAACACTAACACTCAGCCTACCGTGCACACGGTCATAAAGAAAAAAAAAAAAGATAGAATAGACGAATTTCCGGAAGTTTTAATTTCAACTAGTTCTTTAAGTTTAATGTTACAGTTCCCGTAACCTGGATGCAAAAGCTGGCATTTAAAAGCACATGTGAAAGGACCAGATGCCTCGTCATTACATTAAGAGCATGAAGCAGGCAACAATTAAGCGATTCACTGGAAAGACATAATGCTGATCTATGCTAGCAATTAATCACAGAATACATTAGACAATGATGGGTGACCTACAAATTTTTGACAAAATAATTTTTCATCATGTTGGCGATTTCTTAGCCTAATATGCCTGCAAGGCACAGAGTCCAAACCTGTCATTTATTCCATCTCTCCTTGACAGGCGGCAACCTGTCTTCCAGACAAAATGAACATTATCTGTGCTCACTAGACATTTAGTGCAGGGCTTAGCTTATGACTAATGATAATAGGCAGACAGAAATGTTAGAGTCTGAAATAATGTTCTCTTTGTTAAAGAAATTTCTTGAGGTAGAATTTTTTTTCCCAAAGACACATAAAGATAAAAACTGTTTTTATCTGATTTTTAATGCAACTTTATAAACCAACATCTCATTTTCTCCAAAATAAACAGAAAAAGAGCATGTCTTTTTTTGTCTTTTTTTTTCTTTTCTTTTTTACTTACATCC
Source organism: Megaceryle torquata (assembly GCA_024611175.1). NCBI lineage: Eukaryota > Metazoa > Chordata > Aves > Coraciiformes > Cerylidae > Megaceryle > Megaceryle torquata. The sequence continues at coordinate 52,317 of JANIJG010008042.1, read as the reverse complement.
CATAAGAATTCATGCTACAAATTGCTCACACAACAGGGATCTGAAGTAGGAATTTCAACAGATAGATGCTTAATAAACAGCCTGGCTTATTTCACCATTGGTTTTCATTATCTTATTTTTGTCAGTTTTACATAAAAGAGGTAGAATAAAATAATTCATTTTTACCTGACAAAAATGTAACTAAAGACCCCACACCTTAATTTTCAACATGTTTAGGTATGGATGGAGTCTAAATCTAATGTGATAGAAGAGATTTTAGAAATCTGAAACTATGAAAACTGGTGTTTTATCCACACATAATTTTATTTTTCATTAATATACTAGTGTTGTACACTGTGAGATAGCTATCCAGTGGGAGAATAAAATATAAAATAATTAAATAATTTTGGTCTTGCCAATCATTTTTAAAATGGCAAGCCCTAGCTAACATAGGATCCGAGCGCTGGGAGCAAAGGAGACAGCAAACAGACCACAGAGTGGTTTCTGTCTGTAGGGTGAAGTTTCAGAAGCAGTCTTGATTGAGCACTCATTCAGTTTTCATCACACAAAGACTCTAGTCATGCTATTTTGTGCTGGGTTCTGTGCAAACACATGCTAAGACACAATCAACATCCCAGAGGATTTAGTTGAATGAACTAATCTTTTGCACCTTAGATTCAAGTTAGGCACACATTTGGGGTTTGATTAGATTCCCACTGAAGTCTCTGGCAACCTTTACACTGATAACTGGATAAAACCAGACAAGAGGACAATTTTTTATAGTCAGTGGAATTTAAAACCAAAAGTAGAATTGGTTATAATGACAGGAGAATGAAGATGAGTTTAAATAATATATAATTGTAAATAATTCCGTCTATAAAAACTAAATTTGTATAGTATGATTGTAATTTTAATCAGAAATGCATCCTTTTGAAAACTATTTTGGTTATTTTATCTGATATAGTTCAACATTACTCATGAATTTGCAAAGGGACATTTATGGTTTCTGCAAAATCAGAGTTGTCTTCACATAGAACTTCATATCAGGCTGGAAACAGCTCTGAGCAAATGTATTTTGCATTGACATAGGGTTTTTTCATTTCATCAGGCAAGGATGTACAACAGGAAAAAGCTTGTTCTGTTTCATACATTGTATTCATTATTCTGGGATTCCGAAGAGTGTGATGTATGTAGTTAAGGACAAGAATATTTTGGTTAATGTTTTGGCTTTGAGTGGAACTGCTGTCAATATTTTCCTAAAGGTTGACATTTAGATTTACTCAAATGGCAAAAAATGGTACTAATTACATGTCTGAAAGTTCAGTAAACCAAGTGAGTTTCTTTTTCTACTTTTAAATCAGATTGCAGAGGCAACATGTGCGAAGTACCTTGCAATATTGTGGGGGGAAAATAAAAGGGGGGGTGTGACACTTTTCTGTATTTTTTGTTAAAATATGTTGACTGAAACAGAATATGTGAATTACACTTTCATCTTTTAAAAATCCCAAAGATTTCCAATTGAAGTATTAAGGCATGCTGACTGTGAAAGCTTATACTTAAATATCCATCTAATCTTTGGAAAACAAATAACTTTAGCCTTCAGTGGCTTCAAATCCCTCATATTTTCTGAGCATCCATTTCACATCTTCAAATATTAATATGAAAAAATTATCACATAATCTTTTTTCCATTATATGATCTAGCATAATTTATTTGTATTGATTCACTAGTCCCAGCTCTACGAGCAACAGAAAGAAATAGCCAAAAAGTACCTCAAAATCCTTGCAATGTTTATAATTTTTTAACACTATGAATCCAGTGAATAAGTATCTTTTTCTTAATGCAAAATAGATCCAATTTGTTTTCTGTCTTCTGATAAGAAGCAACAAGGACATCTTTGTAGAAAATCTCTATCTAACAAGCCGAAGCCAAAATCTTCATTGGAGTCTCTTAATAAAGGACTGTCAACGTAAAAATATCTTTTATAAAGCCGGTCTTGCAGCCTTCATGAATGTTTCTGTATCTGTATTATGACTGACTTGTTAGTTTTGCTCTTCCCCTAAAACACACTGATATTTTATGTCATTATGATCCTTTTAATTTACTCTAGGGGAACGAAGAGGGAAGGCCTTGTTTAAATCCAGATTTTCTTGACATATATAAGAGTCAGAAAATACTGACAAAACCTATCCATAGCTGCCATAACTTAACTAGTTCAGATATCTATGATGCTGTAAGAACTAAGTCTACTCACTGAAGCAGTAAAGAAGTATATTGTTTAAAGAAATGAAGTGGTTAACTTACAAGTGATAGACCAAGCAGCTTTTAGGCAAATAAAAAGTATCCCTGAAAGCTCATTTATTTGAGTGGGAACCCATGATGCATAGTCTTTAGTCATAGTCATTTCCAAGGAAAGGGCTAAATTTTGACCTTGCAAGAGTCAGTATTAGAAACTACTTTCTTTTTTCCTATGGGAGTGACTTGATGGTTTTAATGATAATTTTAAACATTCTACTTACTTCTGCAGCAATTATAAAAATTTCCAGCATCTTGTTTGGTGTCCTTTCACTACCACCATTTTGAAAGGTAGAATCATTACTTAACTCTGAACTTCTCAACTACCTCTGCTTCAAAGTAAAGACTTTCTTAACTTCTGTGAGGCTAAAATTTCAACCTTTTAATGCTGTATAAAGTTATAGCTCTCTAAAAATTCTATTCAACTTTGGGAAAATAAAGTTTAGCCCTAAAGATTAATATGGTTTCTCTAGAGTCTGATCTCTTTTTCTGCACCCTTTGATCTCTTTCTCTCTCTCAATATCTATCCATCTATCTAAATATAGAAAATGCTCAAATCTTATAGTGTATCATTATATATATCTCAACCAGATACCTCTTCATCCCATTCATTTTCCACTTGGACGTCAAAGAGGATTCCCACTTCTTGCTTACTGAAACTATGGATGACAGCCCAAAGGCAGCATGGTTTCCAGTTGCCAATGCCCATTATGTTTTTATTTGGTCTTGATATGATTCTGTAAAAGCTACCTCACTGGCTTCTCTGCACTGAGAAAGTTTAAACTAATCCATTATGTGATCTGCCTCAAAATCTCAGCATATTCTGGATATGTGCTCTCAAGCCAATCATAATGCTACCATGTGAATGCTCAAGTTTCTGGTGCCATTTACCTAAGAATAGTAGCTTTTGAATGTTAATATAGATTCATTTCTCATGTAATTACAAAAAAATATTTGAGAGAGGAAGTGGTGATACAATCTTACTAGCTTTGTGTATTCTGATTATCTGAAAATGAAATAGAAAATCTGTGCTAAATATTAATTTTGAATGCAGATGGAAAGAACAAAACCTAATTTGCTATTATATTTCCTACTTTTACATCAACACAAAGTAAATTCAATTTTTAATCAAAAGAGCAAAATAACCTTTACCCTCCTTAATTACTGCACAGAGATAGAATTCTTAGTACTTGGGAATTTTCAGAAAATGAAAGTAGATTGTCGGTAACAGATGATAATGTTACAAGCTTCATTCTCAGTTTGCCAAGATTGTTCTAGGAAAAGAAATAGTCACTATCTATACTGAATATTAAACCATATAGCCTAGTCCCTATTTAAATTCTTCTGGTTGAGATTTTCAGAGGAATAGAAAGGAGTTTAGCAAAAAAGTTAAAGCATACTGAATTTCAGTGGGCTTTTGACACTTTGTTCCATCTCTGACTATATCATCCCACAGATCAAAATTGATGTTGAAGTTCTATCTGGAAACTAGGAAGCCACTGTAGCTCAGAGAAAATTAGACACAGGGCTGCTCTCAGAGGTATTCCAAGTGTGAGACACAATATTTTGCAGGCTGCTACTTAAGATAAAGAGCAGCTCAGTATATGACGGACTGCATAAACCAGAAAAAAACATGAACTGAATAACCATATCCATAACAGGAAGAAATGGATGTCACCTCTCAAGTAAAGTGAAGGAAAAGAAATAAAGAATCCCTGGACAATCGTGCCATTTGACTATGGATCAGCTACCAAGAATCCAACAATTCTGCTCCCCTTGAACTGACAAACAGATGATTGTTCTCATTATAGAACTGCTATTAGTTTCCCATTTTGTTCATCTTGCATCAGTTTCTTTCTACTGAACTCCAGCCAGCTCTCATTCATTCCTTCCCCCTTTACAAAAGCTACTTCCACATTTGGTAGCCCTAGCAAGGCCAGGTGCAATGGAGTTGTAAATATGGGGCCATCACCAGGCTCAAATTTCAGCTTTTTGTGCTTCTAAGCACAAGGGTAACAAAAAATGAGAGCCCTTGGAAGGCTGTATGATGGGCCTTGAGGGGAGATAAAAATACATTTCTTCATCAGGCTCCAATATATGCTCAGCAAGGAAGAAGTGGAGTCATCCCACAGACGCCAAGACTATTTCTGTATGATCTATAAAAAAGATAAAAAATCTCATGATGGACATGTCAAAAGCAGATTAGAGGTCTAAAAGGACTGGCGTGGATGCATCCAAAGTTCTACTATTGCTACCATTATTATGTGGCTTTTTTGTGTACTTACTCTCAAAAGGCAGTAGAAGAATGTGTTTTTATAGAATATATTTAAGGTAGATCTGTTTAGGTTATCATCATTTGTATATTGTTGGAAGAAAAATTACATCCTTTTTATGAATGAAGACTTTGTTAATTCTGTGATTTCACAAGTATCTTGATCTATCATATATTCTTGCTTTTGTCTTTATATTCATCTAATTTAGGTTGAAAGATTAAAATAGCATAGGTGAAAATGTAAGGATTATTTAAGACAGCTGAGAGAGTTCTGCACAGAACAATGTAAAAGCTGAATGTGTAAAATCAGGCAGAGGCTAGAAGCCTGTTAGCAGTGTATGCAAAGATTATATGTGCTTGTTATCATACTGGTGGAAGAGCAAATCAAGGACATCTTGTAGACTACAAAATAGCTGCAGTGGCTGTGGGCCAATCATGTCATAAAGACGAACCTATAGAATCTGAGCTGTCATTTATTTTATGTCAATTCAAGTTCTTACTTATTTATTTTCCAGATGAGACTACAATGGAAACAATAAAAGGAAGACTCAACTAGCAGAGGTCTCACCTCTATTTTGTATAATTTGCTGCTTAAAAGCTTACAGAGTAAAACATGTAAATATATGCAGACCTGAGAGTAAGACCTCAGTAAGGAAATTACAGAGTATGGCTGAGGAAACTATGGGCCATAAACAAGAAAAGCACTATGGCTGCTAAGCACCTAGAAACCTGCTATAAATTGTTGCAGAGGTTCTGCTTCAGTGGATTTAGTATTCTGGAAGAGGTTGGCTTTTGGCTACATGCAGCAGGGAATTCACTGGGGCAGGAGATCACAAGGATTCTTGCTGCAACCAGCCCAGCTGCAGCTCTTAGCACTATGAATGGGGGAAATCTCTTATTACCCAGTTCTGGCATGCACATTTTCCTTCAGAACAGCATGACTTGAAAAGAGAGGTACTGGAAATCTCATAATGATGCTGCAGCTTGTAAAATTTCCACTCCAGTGTTTCCAGTGCTGAACAATTTCAGATAAGATATATAATAATTTCAAGTCAGATCCTCTTGTTGATGTAAATAGCCTAGGTCCACTAGAGTCAATTAAAGTACCTCAATTTTAAAGGATTTCTCCCTTAGCCTTGAGGTGTTTATCCACACCTTACTTTTGAGGTTCTGAGTCTTTTAATTTAATCTGGGGTTAGTTCCTCTCATTAAAGGAAATCTGGACCAGGAAACAATTTTGTTCACTGTGTCTTTGTTGAAGCTTTTTACGCATTGTTTTGAAGGATAGAAAATTGAAGATGAAGAAGTTTAAATGCCAAACTAAATATATAGAATGAAAGAAGGGAAGCCCAGGGTCAGATGTCCAAATGAGCTCGGAACCTATTCAAACATCCACAAAAAAAGTGGCCAGATTTTCAAAAGCCTGGAGGAGCTGGTGGGTGGGAAACATTCTTAAAATGCATGACTTGTTTCAATCAAATTTGAAGTAAAAGAAATTAGCAAAGCTCTCTCTAGTCTGCATCTGGAAAAAATAGGAATAAATACCTTTCCACCTTGAATTTTTGTGATTTTCTAGAGTAATTATTTTGTTACTGAACTCCACCACAGTTCCCCACAGTACAATTCCATTTTCCCTGAACCAGCTGACTCAGCATTCCCCTGCTGCACACCCCTATTTAAAGGAGAGGTAGCTGTGGTCCTTTCTTGGCCAGAAAGAGATAATTCTTTTGTTTCCAGCCTTTGTCCAGACCTGTATGTCTTGCTACGCTCCTTTTCACGTATTTCATCAAAGGAAACTATGAGTATTTTTAATTCAGAAGAAAAGTTTTCAATAAGCATGTCCCAGTCTACCAAAGGTGTGTTATGCTGAACCTTTGGAAGAAATAGCCCCCAACATGCATAGCACCCCTTCCTAATAAACCACAGGATGATCTGGACTCTGCCAGCTCAGAGCATCGAGGATCATGATACTATATTTATGCTAAATTTTCATTTGTATTTAATTTTGGAAGTTGACAACCTTTATGAAAATATAACAAAGATAACTTTTCAAGTATGACTTGTAAGCAGTTTCAATGATACCTACTGACAATCTGAAACAATAGCTCTGGGAAAGGTGTGAAATGACATACTAATCATAACTTGATGCTCAATCTATGCATATTTTAAAAGTCAACAACTTTATTTAGTTACTGCTGAAATAAAAAGAGAGTAGTATATATTATAAAGATATGCACAATTAATAATTAGTAAGATTCTGTGATAAGCAAGCCAAATTTGGGAGCAAAGAAAAGTCTTCATTTTTCCTAACAGCAATAAGAATGACATTCTTATAAACCACTTCTTCACAATCTTGGAATTCAGAATACTGGACTAAGACTTTGTCAGTTCTAACTGACAGCAAGACCAACTGACTATGGAGGTCCTCTATCACAAACTAAATCTCCTGAACAATCTAATGAAGAAAAAGAAAAAAGAGATACTATTTGGTCAACCCAGTGAGAACTAACACAACTCATGCATGATGAAAGAGACAGGTGAATGTCTTGCATTTATGCATGCTTATCTTGCTTATTTGCATCTTCAAGAAAGATTCTTTCCTCCTTTCAGTGTGAAGGATGACTATTGCAATACACAACCAAACAAAGGGCCAGCTGTCTAGGCCATCAGATCCAATATACCACAGAAGATTCCCCTCTAACTGAAAGACATAATCAACCTAAAGGAAAGGCTAGTGTGGAAGATTTCTTTCACAAGGGAACAGATTTGCCTATCCTTTTTTTTTTTGAGCAGTATATAGCCAACCACAGAAAATGTTGGTGTGACAGTTCTGGACTAGAATTATGGAAATCCAGTCTGGTCTACCCGCCAGTGCCTTAAGGTGACAAGAACAGAAGTGGCACTACCCCCTCAGTGTAAATCTATATGGGGAATCTTTCAAGCAAAATGTGGTACAGGCCATCAGCTTACAACATTGGGAATGATTCTAACAAGGTTTCAGCTTTTTGTGTTCCTACCAAGTCATTTGCAGGTACTCCTATGTAGGATTTCTTGCCACTTATGAAGTAGTGCCTATGATTTTCATCACAAGTAACATAATTTTTAAAGATAGATACTATATAAAAGTAAGGCATGATGAACATACCATACAGATGGACTCATAAATACCTGAAAGCATTAAGCTATGACCACATAAAGGGAATAGCCGTCTGTTGAATGACACCATTAACAGTCCTGAGGAATTTTATCAATAATATTCAGCCAAAATTCTATTAGTAGAACACTGCTGGGTAGGATATTGAAAGTTTTTTGTTTGTATTGAAGGTAGTTGTGAGGTTATAAACTGTCCCCTTTTTGTCCTTTGGCTTTTGTCCAATAGATATTTTACAATGTTTCATGCGATAAAAATGTGACTTGTGTAAATTGCTTTGATTTCCTTTACAGAAATGGAGTACGCACAATGTAATCAGCTCTGATTAATCTATTTTTCTTATAAATGATTTCAAAAAACTTTTGCAAAAAAGACACGATTTTCCTAAGGGGTCTAGATTCTCAATGGCACAAAAGGCAATCAGACATCATACCAGGCATACAATTATAGGATGTGTCCTAACAAAATCCTGCAAATCATACCACATATTATACTGGACTCCTGTGTATCTGAAATTCACTGTTACCCCAACCACCTACCTACTGTAATCACAGCATTGTACGATGCGTGGGTGCACAGCATTCAGCTTGCTGAATGACTCCCAATGCATACCAGATACCAGACTGGTAGATTACTATATCTGTGTTCTCCTGCCTGTCACAGTGAAAAAGTGATTTAATATACAGTTGTAGGATTAAGGCTGAATTTTTTTTTTCTTTTTTTAGAAAAGGAAAAAACAGCATGTATCTTAGTAAACATTTATTTATCCCAAACTCTGATGTCAGAACTATTTACCTTTCAAAATATTGTACACATCCTTATGCACCTATTTACAAGAATCAAAGATATTTTTTCTTAATATAAAATGGTCAAGTCAGCAAGTTATACAATCTCCTCTGAAGATTAGAGTTCATTGGATATTTTTTGTTTGTTTGCTTAGCATACACGTACAATAATGGTAACAGAAGGTTCCTGTTGAATAGGCAAAGTCCTGAATATGAGAAAAACTAGAATTCTTGAGGCATTGCATACTGTGCTAATTCAGCTTCCTTGGGTGCGTTATGATAAAGGTTTTGATTACAGGATGCCATCATATTTTTTCCCTGGAACCTCAGCCTCATTCTGCGCAGAGGATGGACGGATGCTCACTTAATGAGCAGTGATCCAATATAGGGTTTTTTTTTCTTATTTTTCAATGGGTGGTCTCAGGCCTTATTTACTGCATACTCTTCAAACACAAATATGAAGATAGAAATATTCATTTCCTCATGAGTTTTTCTGTTACTGTATATGCATCATCACAAATATTTACTATTTTTCTTCTACAAAATCTGTGTGAGATGAAAATATTTTTCCATATGATTCCTTTTGAAACATATAAGGCACAAAGACTAAAGCTGGAAAAAAAAATCCATCATTTTGGATGCCCAATTTAAGATATGTACAACTTAATGTTTCAGAATGTATGGCACAGGGTGTCCCTTTGTGCTGTCAGAATTACTGCTCCCCTTCAATTACCCTGCATCTCTTTTGGCAGTCCAGCACCAGAGTTCCAGCCTAAGCATCACAAAATTAGAAAAACACTACTAGTAGCCAGCTGTATAAAACCTGAGTCAAGTGATAGAGGCAATATCCTCGATCAGAAAGATCCCATATAGACAGAAAGAGAATTACATTATTTGGATCAGTTGCATTATTTTTAAAATATTTTCTTTTTCTTTGCATTTTCTCACCTTATTCATCACACAACTTGTATAGTTCTTCTGCAGAAGATAGGATCCTTAATAACATAAATCTCAGCCTCCCTAGAGCAGGAGCTATCTGGCACTCTAGATTTCCCTGATTCTTTAGACTCCATCAAGGAGTGCTGGGTACTGCCAAGATTTTCTGCTTCATGACTTCCTGTATATTATACAATGAACTACCTTTAGGGCATCTGTAGAGCATCCTTACCTTTTGGATATCCAAGCCCATCCCTTCCTTGGGAGTCAGTCATTCTAGTACAGTGCATGAGACATGGCCCCGTGGAAACAGTGGAAAATTGTACCATTAATAGCTGTATCATAAAGCAGAAGCTTATTTGATCAAGAATGCATAACTAATCTTGGGCGTTTCCTAACCTCTGAGTACCTGTATTTACAAGGCTTCTAGGTACCTCTAGAACTGACTTTAACACTGGTTATCAACAAGAAAGACAGCTTTCAACCTACTCATCTGTCTCATCACCTACTAGTGCAATGGGGAGCCGAGACCCATTACCAATGAGAGTTTCTCTGTGCCTGTTTGGTCCTCTGCTGTGCTAGTAAGTGTTTTGACAGATTCTTTGATTATTGTTCCACAAATATTTGCTGAGAACAGAAATCGGACAAGACTCAAGAATTCTGCATTCATTTTTCCATTTTGGAGGACAGAGTGAATTAGGGCTCAGACTTTTCTGCCTGTCTACCAAGCCTAATCTCCAATTTGAGCTCCTGTTTGTCACTGTGCCAGACCTCTTCCTCATCTTAGTATCATCATTCTAGTCTCATCACCTTCATATAGCCTGATTCTGAGCTCTGCACATTTTATGCCAGTTCTTCCTATTATAAAACAAACACCCTTCCTCTCATACTCTCCCCTCATCTTTCAAGTTATTGTTCCCCAGATTCTCAAGCAATTGCAGGTTATTTTTTAAAAAAACACAGTGGAACAAGTTTCTCTCAAAGTTAAAAACAAGCAAGTTAGTCTTGTAAATCTTCTAGGGGAAAAAAAAAAGTGAATCTCAAAGAGAAAACTGTTCAAGGAAAAGTTTATATCAACACATTGTTTTGACACAGTTCTAAGCAACTGAAAATATGGTAGTCTAAGTGGAAGCATCAAACTAAGTTAGTTTCAGGCAGACTTGCAACTAACTATTCACATCCCCAGATGTGAATTCCTTCAGTTCAGGCTAATGCAGTGGAAGAACACTGCAGATGAAGGAGGAGCCATGTTTGCATCTCTGCTGCTCTTTGGCTATTGACAGATCTTCCCTCCAGAGCCACTATCAAGCAGTACAGTGTGAAAATACAGCCCTGAGGCTGCTTTCAAATATTTCAAGATGAAACTAAGGTATCCACAAAGTAACGGTGCCATTATCAATTCATGTCTTTTCCATCACTGTGGACAAGAATTTTCTTTTTCTCTGGAAAAATAATTTTTTGGATACTTTCTTAATCTTTGGATTTGGATACTTTCTTAAGAGGCATAAATATACCAATGCCAAAGGTGGAACTCCTGGTCAAAATGAGTGCAACTATTCTATAATTTATGCACAATTTTGAACACAGTTTTACTATGCACCAATTATATTTGGCTGCATAAAACACGAGACAAAGATGGAACATATCAAGAGAAATAGTTTTACTTTGTTCTAATCCCTAATATAAGCAAAAATATGAACAGACTAGTCATAGTCCTGGCTGTGCTTTCCCACCTGAGTCCTCCTCACCAAATTTTGCATTGCCTTGCAACAGCATTACATGGTAAATATTGTGAAGCCAAATAAACTGTTCTTAATGTGCCTGAGTTTACAGTTTAGATGCACACACAGAGCACAGGACAACTAAACTGCATTTAGAGAAGGTAATCAAAGCAAAAGGGAGTCTCACTCATACTACAGTAGCCAAGGCAGTGACAGTCAAAACCTCTATTTTCTGTCTCCCACATCACAGGTAGGTGCCCTAGATATTACTCTAACACTTCTGAATCTGCTAAAAATTTTTCTCTGTGGGTGAGCAATTTTTTAAAATCTTGATTATACCATAGTGTGGGAAGGAAAAAATGATTCTGAAAATCAGATAAAAGCTTTCCATGTTTTCTAATTTTTGTTGTTTCTTTCACAATCTGTGACACCCAAATATTTGCACTTTGAAGTGTGAAATGTCATAAAACTCTCTCACTGCCCTAACGTGTAGAAGACACTTATACCCCAAGCAAGAGGGTCCAGCAGCCATGAGTCTCATCAAAAGCCCTGTACTTGTCACCAGAAGTAGGGAAACTAACAAAGTGATGCAAAATTACCAAAATCACTTTTTGGGATAAAGAAAATTTATAGTGGAGCAGGGATTACATGGATGCTGAATCATGGTATCTGAGGACTAAAACCTTGTGCCATTTAATGGCACTATGGTATCTGCACCAGGAAAAGAGTTTGCACAGCTGATTAGTAGCAATGTTTCCACCGCAAGATGCACACATTATAGATCATACCAGTAAAATTTGTATCAAGCTCTTTGCAAGGGTCTGAAAATATTGCATCCACACTGCTTCATCAGAATTGTCATTTTCCATTGTTACTTCTCCACTAGTTTCTTTAGGTAGTTTCTGTCTGTACTGTGTGTGAGGATTCTTTCCCTTTGATGTATCTGTCCCATGGAGTGGTTTTGCTTTGCATGTTTACTGTACCAGTTCTTCCTTTCAAATCTCAGCTCATTGACAAAACATCTGAGTTTGGCTCCATCTCTGCCATCATTCATCTGTGTAATCATATTATTTCATTCTGGAAGGCCTTTAGGGATACAGTTTTCATGAAAGTGTATTCTAAAGTCTTGAACTGTATAATCAATAGCGGCAGTGTGGTTTCCATTGATAGTAATGTTTTGACCCCTTTTGTATGCCAGCTGAAGACCTAATGCCAACTACTGACCTCTTACCTATTTGGTACAGCCTGTCACGATCCTTAAACCACAGCATATACAAAATATGATAAATATATTTGCTTGAAGTCAAAGTCTGGGATGTAAAGCACTGTGAAATATGAAATACAAGTAAGAAAATATAGGATATACATTGTTTAGCATAGTAATACATATGACAGCAATAATCACATCACTGTCAGAAGAAATGGGGTGTACAACAGCAACTGCAAACTACCATTAAAAGTCTAAGGCAATGCAGCTCCTAAATAATCAATTGTTTCTTTCTATGCATGTAATCATATCTCAGCCATTGACCTAATGAAAATGGAAAAGGGTTTATAATTTGATTAAAACACATGCTGATGATTAATAATTTATTCATTAATAAAAACTAATAAGCCAGCCCCCACAGAAAAAAATTTGCTTTTAATTTTTCTGTCTCACTACTGTACAGAAAACAGCTTTTATTATGGTTTTCTACTCCACCATTATTTTACAGTTATGCAGAATATCTCACTGATCGTGTTTTTCATGGTCCATGATTCTTAACTTTTTATTTCAGTAAGTGAACTAAACTTCATTTGCTAAATAATAAACTGGAATATACAATTGAAATAACAGTCTGACAGAAACCTATAAATGTCATGAAAGTCAAGGTTAAAGCCATTCTTCCAGCCTCTAGCGTTGGAGTTCTCAAAGGAAGGAGAATTCACCTCTTTGATCGTTCAGGGTATTTTAAAAAGATACATCTGTATTAAGGGACAATTTTTCACATTTCTTCTTCAGTCCATCCCTTTTTTCAATCCTGCTTGAATTTAAATGCCAGCATTATTCCTTGTGCCACTAAAGGGAGTACCTTGAAAACAGCAAGAAGGCTTTTTACTCTATGGATCTATGTAGGACCAATGAAGGTAAATCTCTCACCATTGCTTTCCAATTTGTGGCCTGCTTTTGAAAGCTGTACTTAGTAATTTTAAATCATAATTTATATGCATATATGGTGGTTTATCCATATGGGTATCTATGCACGTATGTAGCCACTTTGTTTTGTGTATACATTGATAGTCTGAGCACCTTTGGGACCACCTTTGGTGTGCTTCATCTCTTGCATTGACCCCAGGTGCCACACCCCTGGGAACACACGAAGGCAGAAATTTTACCAAGCCATCTGCTGCAATCCTGTAATTTTGCCCACCAAGTTTGGACCATGGAGTCTGGAGGCAGATTGAAACAGATTTGTCTTTTTCCCTGCCTTCCCTCTAAACCAAACACATGCCAGGCAGAATCAGACCCAGATCTTGGAAGCACAAATTGGGTACATTTCAAATGCTGAACATACACCTTTGGCAAATTAGCAGCTATTTCCAGTCACAAGCTGAGAAGTGCATTGATGGAAAAAACACTGTGTTAAGTGAGTGCAGTTTTAACAGGGCAACCAAAGAAGCTTTAGCCCTGCCTTTAGCACCAGCTCATGCCCCATGCAGTCCCCCATCAAGTGGTAGAACCACAGCCACAAAGCTGCACAGCCCACACCAGCCTGCAGGCAGACCAAGTCTATCTACATTTTGTGTAAATATGTATCAACACGTGCCCTGAGAACTGCAGTTTCTTGGTGTGTGTGAAAGATAAACAAATGGAGTGCCTTTAAAAGAAAAGAACATACGTGGTTTTGAGGATAAGTTCACCTACTGTTGCTCATTGCGTCTGGGTCTGAGACACAAGTTCTTAACGCAACAGATAGATGGAACTTCAGAGCTTCACTGCATAAAGTAGATGGTTGGATTTTAATTTGTTAGGATGGGTAGAGCTCAATTTCTGGTTTTATTTAAAGCTGTTGTTCTGTTTGTGACATATAAATTGAGTCTAAGGCATGTCCATTAGGGAATGAAGCTGGACAATTAGAAAGATTTGACTGGGAACATCTAAATTTCCCTTTATTGCAATAAAAAAACAGAAAGCATACAGATAGCATCTCCCAGACACAGACAGTTGTCCAAGGCAAGGTATGTTCTAAAAAACTTTCGGCTAAAGCTATGCTGCTGGGGAAAATGTATCTCCTAAGACTACTAAGGACATTTGAAATATTTATGTCACCTTTTACAATACTTCTAATATAATTACTTCTGTGAAGTATGTACACATAGTGTAAGTATTTACTTGTGCTTTAGATGCTATAGTTTATTCCGCCTGCCTTTCCAGAAAGATAAGCCTTCTATAGATCCTGTGCCATATCTGTCAATACCATGGGGATGATATAAAATGGCACTAGGGACCTGTGCTTAGAAACATTTTCCTTCTCCAGCAGTCTTGTTGAATGTCTTGTTTACTCTTCCCTTGAGTGGGATATGTTTCTATGCATCATTTTGTAGAACAATACATTAAGAAGAAAAAATCGCTCTCACAAAGTTGTATACAAATGGGAGTCTTTTTTTGGCAGTATACATCCTTAAAAGATCTTTAAAACCAAACTGTCATTTAGCAATCCTGGAAAAAAAAAAATTACTGATGTTTTATTATACTCTTTGCATCATTTTTATTCAGTAGTCTGAAGAAGTAAATAAAAAACAGTTATTAAAAAAGATCTAATTTTCTCAGCATCTTTCTGAGGAGAGTAAGTGAACAGCTGAGCAGATCCTGATTCAGACAAATTAATATTACTTGTTGTGACATACCTGTGCTGAGCTTGTTATGGTTTAGTCCTGCTTGATTGAACCACCTTTTAAAATAACAAATTGTTTCCAAATTAGCTGCTTAAGGCTAATTGCAACAGGCTTTGCTTCCTATTGTTTCTGCTTCCTAGAGATATGCTACCAGAGCCCAGCTTCATGGACCTTCAGGGGCTCTACCTTCTCTTTCTGGTCCTCCATAGATGTGCACTAGCAATACTCCTTAGCCTTGCTTTGATGTTCCTTGCCCTCATTCTAGCATTCTCTTGATATTTAAGTCAGTAAGGACTTCATTGTAGAAGCCATATTATTAGTCTCCTGGTTATGTTATAGGTATATTTGCCTATTTACTTATTTGTTTGGTTCTAAAGTGCAGTCGATACTTTTTAACGTCTACCATAAACAGCCACTGACAACTGTGAGGGATGATGGATCAAGACATTTGAAGCTATGGTAAGCAACCTGAAGTCTTCTGACAGAGAAGCTGAGCATCATCTTTTTAACAAGTATGACTCCTAAAGTGGCTTATGATCTGTTGCAGCTTCATCTTCTGTATTTTATATATATATACTACTATAATTATTAGTTTGTGCTAATGTAAGGCATATGAGTACAGAAATAAGCTACTTACTGTTCAGATAACACCGTTACACTAGCCACTGTAGTGAAGTGGTTATTTTACACTAGATACCTTAGACACCACATAGTTATCCCCACTTCTAATTGGTCAGGATTATAGGCAGTCCCACCATAGCCATATAGCAAGGATCTATTGACTCCCAGTTTTTATTCTTATGAATCTGAAAGAAGTGAATGAGTGGCTTGCTTTACATAGGGCATGAACATTCACCTTTCCATTGAAAATCTTTCTGTAGCAATTACTCTGAAAGCTTGATTCTGCAAGATGCAAAGTATCTTTGCCTTACTCAGAAAAAAAGTTTTCAGTAAATGTTTAAAGTTAAGCATATAACTGCAGTCAGTAACAGCCAACTTGGTATTCATCTCCTTAAATATGCATGTAAGACTTTTGTTGGCTTGTGCTGGAAGTCTCAATAGTTTATAGGAATGAGTAAGGGATTATGACCTGAGTAAAGTTGAAAGAGTGAGAAAGCAGGAACCTGTTGATTAGAATGATCTCTGGGTCTTCTTCCATTTTTTTCCCCTAAGAGAACATCTTCTACTAGTTAACTCTGTCCTCTCCACTACTGGTTTCCTAAACAAAACAAAAACAAGAACAAAACAAACAAAAAACCCAACACATTCTTACCTATTTTGCATTGTTTAAAATATTCCAATAGCTGTTCTTCCACATCTCCTGTCTATTCAATGCAAGTGAAAACCGTAAAATGAAGTTGAGTAATTCTGGCACTCAAAGAAAGTGCAAGGAGACACTTCTGAACAGCCAGAGGACACAAAAGCACTGCTATATTATACTCTTTGTCATTCCAATTTTAACAATAAGTATATTAATCACCAGCACCACTAAAGTTTTGTGTGCAATTAGCATTTCAACGCCCTCTCCCTTTGCTGGGGTGGAGCAGTTTGCTTCCATTGTAAGCTGCTCTTGACGGTGGTGCAAGAATGGATGGTTCTATGATTGCGTTTTGGAAACTGGTGGCCATTCAGTTGTTAAAGGCGAGCTCAAGTTTCTTTGTTTGTTTGTTTATTTGTTCCTGTACTTGCACTTCTGCAGTGTTAACTCATGGAAATTGCTCAGGGACAGATTTAAATCAAAACAGACAGTTTCCATTTTTGCTCTGTAACTAGTAAGATTTGTTTAAAAGGTGCTGCTGCTGGAACATAAAGCACGTGTGGAATGTTTGTTTACTTGCTGTTCTGAGCATGTGCCCTTTTGTTAGGAGACAGGGGGTTTACATGGTGCAAATCTCCATTGCCAGTGGCTTAGCCTCTTTAAGTAATTAAAATAATAGTGGATTGAGACGTTTTATTCTTTGGTTGGTTGGATGGATTTTTTTGTTGTTGTTTTCGGGGTGGTTTTTTTTGGGGGGGGCGGTGAGTTTGGGGTTTATTTTTGTAAATAAAGGGGGGGGTGTGCTGTTTTATGCTATGGCTTCAAATATTATCCTTGTGCTCTAATGGTCATTTAAAGACCTCCACAAACTGCACAAGCACACACGTGTAAATGGTTCCTAGGATTATGCCTCAGCAACTTCAAAATGTTTGTATTTCTTCTGTGCTGAGTATATTTTGCTTACCCAAGCAGACAAGTCCTTCCTGGTTAATCCTACCCAGTTCTGTGACTTGCCCATCCCATGGGGATTTGGTGTATGGAGGTTATTTGTTCTATTAATCAGGAGGTTCCTAAATTCTAATCCTTGGTAAAGCACTGGATTGCCATCTGACCTTGGCAAGTCACTTGACCTCTTTTTGCCTCAGTCAATCCAGCTGGAAAATTGGGTAAAAAGCAGGACTTTACTGAAAAACAGATGCTGCATCTGAGATGAGGTTCCTTTTGCAAATAATAAAGCAAATAAAGTGAGACTGAAAAAAAAAACTTTTGCAAAAGGCAACTTTCTGGACTTTATTAATCTTTGTTATATTTTACATTTTGGTAGGAGATTCATCAAAATGCCTCGTTTGACAAAATAATGTATGCTAGTGGATAAATGGCTGATGCAACTGTATGCAAGGAGTTTTGTTTAACTAGAAAGACCACATAGCTTTCTTCATTTAGTAATTTACATTGGCTTCTTCTTGATGTGGGAGGAATGAGGTAATGAAGGGACTAGACATGGATATCATATCTGACTGAGCCAGGAACATGCCACAGGACAGATTCTCAGGCCTACTCTGCTCTGCTTCACTGTTCCTATGGGGAAAACAAAACAAAACAAAAAAAAAAAAAATAAAAAATTACAGCAGCCATCACTTCTCTCCTATTCTTCTATTTGGAGATGCAAAAATGCATTTTTCTGAACCGTGCATCCTTGGATAAATGCAAAAGTCTATGCTCCTAAATTCTTCTGCTACTCTATTGTTCATTTTTTTTTTCTCTGAATGACTGCTAATCAGTATACTAATGACGTAATTGGTGCTATCTGCACAAATACATCAAATTTCACTGGGGACTGGAGTGTCAAATGTCCTTCTTACAAATCTAACAGAATCCTGACATTTTATATAGAAAATCAAATTCAGCTCAATACAAAAGCTTTTACTTGGAAGTGTAACAAATGGGCAATGGAGACTAACATTATGGCTTGACTGGAAATGACATCCCAATAAAGGATAAGAGATAATAGAAAAGTGAAAAGTCATGACAAACCGATCATTTGCTCCTGCATATACTTAATACACTACAAGATACCTTACTTAATCATTCTTATGTGTTATAACAATTACTTATGCTCTTGTTTACTCTTACAAAATTTTTAAACACCTTACAGATCTGTATGATTTCAGAGAGTCTGCAATTTTTTAAACTCATGATACTCTTTTAAATGACTAAATAGGGGTTAGAGCTTGTCTGTAGCATGTTAAGTTCTGAAAAAGAGGTCCTCTGAATCCTTACAATCACTTACATTTGAAACATAAAGTGGAACTCAAATGGTGTAGGCTCACCTAAAATAAAATTAGAATAAAATGATTGGAGACTTTGGAAAACAGAACTACCAAATTTCACAAAAGTAACTGAGCAGGAATCAATTCTCTTAGGTAAAGGAAGAAAACAGTAATTAAAGGAGACAACCGGATTTTTTTATGGTTTTCAGGGTTTTGTTTTCTTTTATTCCAGTTCTTCTGTTGGTCTTTTAATCTTGGTGGCAAAGGTTCATATTTCTTCTTACTAATTGTCTCTGACAAAAAGTTGGCAACTTTCCCTGCTTAAATATGTTGGTGGTGTTTTAGGTCAGACTCACATTTAGGGAGGAAAGCGGCAGGGCAGAGCCTTTGTTTCTTGTCACAAAAAACACAGACAAGTATTTTTTTCTTTGATTCCATAAGCAAGAATTTATATTTATTGTGCACAATACACAGTACACAAAATACACAGTGACTGCATTCAGAGTACTTTTCCAGGTAATCTTTAACTGGTAAATGATGTGGCTTTGAATGGCATCTCCCATATCATCTGACCATAAAGCCCCCCTGAATAAGTACCAAATAAAGAATATTTCTATCACCTGTCAGCCCATACATGAAGGCATTAAAGTAGTTAAAAAGTCATCTAAGCATTTTGGAAAGAAATATTTCAAAGACAGGTTTTCTAAAGAAATAGTAGAATTTTTTTTTTTTCCCCAACGGAAAATTCCAGAATTCTAACGCTCACTTTTATCTCAAAACAAGACAGACCCCCCCCCCCAGAAAAAACCAAACCAAAAAACACCTCACCAAATATATATATATGACTATAGTAATTAATTCTATCGTATCAAACCAAATATTTTCACTTTTTAAAATAACAAATTTCATTGTATCAGAGTGAAATGATTCATTAAAAACTTTCCTAACAAAATCTGTAATTATATTAGAATGGTTCTGTGGAAAAGTATGATCTGTATCTGATGTCTCGTTAAGCTATGTTGTTCATAATGTAGAGCTAAGCAATATACAGGAGCAAAGGCAGGAATGATCGCTGCTTTTCTGAAGAACTACCATTCTAAAAAGAGATAATGTAACAGATAGGGAAGGGAACAGATACATCCTTGTTCCTTGCTCTGTCCCTTTTGATCTCTGCCCGTACCACTCTCTTCTGTTACAGCCTGCATCACTATCCAGCATTTCTCCCCATCTTTGAATTATAAATCCATTTGCAAGTCATTCTCCAATTTTGGTTTCATTCAGACTTTCCACCACTGGGTATCTGATGTGCACAGAAGTGCTTCCATCTTATTGCAAGATGCCTCAGTAAAGGCTACCTCCATGTGAATGGGTTCTGGTATTCTGGTATCAAATTTGTTGTAGGGACAGACTACAGACAGAAGTCGTGCTTTTTGACAGCATCCTCTTTTAGTTCTCTGCCCTTGCCTTCTTGCCCCAGTGAGCTGCTGGCGTCTCGTGCACTTTAGTCAGAGTTTTTCTGATGCTGGTTACTGGGTATACTTTCCTGATGGAATCCTAAGCCATATGATTTCATGTGTTTACAATATTTTCTTTCTTTCTACTGACAGCTATTACTCATTTTTATCATCTCCGTCTTCTTGACTGATGCTACTATATTAAGAAGGGGAGGATAATGTGTAAGCATGAAGATGTGGGCATGGATGGTTATTCTTTCTATGTGTTATGTGACGACTGGGAAATATTTTACATTTGTCAAAGAAAACTCAGGGCGCAGTCCTGCCTTATTCATGGATGCAGAATTACTGGGGGGGGGG
>JANIJG010008042.1:12629-31950 GCA_024611175.1 Megaceryle torquata | reverse complement strand
TCACTGTGTGCAGTCATCTATGAGCCTTCAACACAACCGTCTCTCTTGGGTGGTTGCTGTCGTGTCTTATGGAGGGGTGCGGGGGGGGGGGGTGGGGTAGGGGGTGTTTGTTTACTGACACTACACTTCCTTGACTATTATTTCCTTCAGATTTTATTTTGGAGGATGAGGTAGCTGCTACTGATAATGTGTTCTGGTGAGCAAAATAAAAAACAATTCAGGTTATTGTATTTATCCTGTACAGACACTTTAAATGAGAGCTGAGGTTATTTGACCCTATCTGGGTCAGGCTCTGAGAAATTAACCAAGCAGTGACCTCTAATATCCAGCTTGCCTATCTTTCTGATACTCTGAATGCATTCACTATGAACTGCAAAGCTTTATGAAAAAATTCACCTTGTACTCAAGACCATACACAAAGGGGAAAAAAAACCTCTCCTGCTTTTTTGGGGAGAAATACTTTAAGCTTTCTTCTGGTCACATACAGAAAATAGTAACATTTTAGCCATGTCACTTTCTAAACAAAAATCTGTTTTCTCTAATGGATGCAACAGTTATTACATTGGTATGGCCTTCGACTATTTTTTTTTCTCTTTAATTTATTAGTAATTAAGTTATACCTGATTATGTGTATGTATAAAAAACATTTTTACTTATACATTATACAAATACAGTTTTTGGGTGGTGTTTTTTTGTTTTTTTTTTTTACCTATCAGGTAGAGCTCTCTATCAACAGTCAATAAATCACATTTGGCTTCTTTTTTTTCTTTCTTTTTCCTGATCAAGCAAACAATATGTCAGTGCAGGGAAAATCTTACTGCCTGTTAAAGAGTTTTTCCACATGCCTCTTTTACTGTCTTGGAGAACTGATGGAGTTTGGGATCTTGTTCTGTCTCCTTTCCTTTTCTGGTATATTTCTATTTAAAGTCTCACTGCCTGATAAAATGACTGTATTTAGTGGCTCTGGCTCTAGCAGTTTCATATCCTCTGAGAAAGGTGAAGGCTTCATAGGAGAAACAAGCAGATAATAGCTACCCCACATCAGTTCTCTCTAAGGCTTCATTCTCAGGATCTCGTACAGTACTCAGAGAAATCAGTGGATCAGCCATTGGATCAAGCCTTTTCTTTACGCAAAGATCTCCCAAGATCCCCTAAACCAAGATGTGTATAATGTTCAAAGCAAAAGATTTGCTCTTGTGTTATTATTTTTATTAGGATTATTGTTTGTATCTTACTTTTCTTTGAAATCATCTCCCACCACACAAGCAGAGAGTTAGAAAGAATAGTGTCCTTTTCACCCAGCTCCCCAAATGTGTTTTGGGACAATCTGTAGTGATTATAGAGGCAACATGTAAGTATTAGCATGATTAGTCTGCCGTGTCTTAGATATCACACCATTCCCAGTACTCTGGAGCCTGTATATTCCTGGCAGTTCCCCTGTGAAGGAAGTAGTTTTTGTGTTGATGGATACCATGCAAATTGTTCTGTCTGAAGGAGCTCTTGCACAATCAACCTATTTGAGAGGAGAAAAAAGTGCTGTCACTCAAACCACACCTAAATATCTGTAGGAGACTGAAAGTTTGGGGAATTGTTGGTTTTGGCCAGCAATTACTATGCAGCATACAGCCAGATCCTGGGCTCAGTGGCATAAGCATAGATCCAAAACTCAATTGAAATGGCTCAAATAGTCCAGGTTTACACCAAACCAGTGTAACCAGAATGACCTAGCTGCACACATGACCATCTAAGAAAAAGAAAATCATGCTAAAATTGTTTGTGCAAGTGTATGAGAAATTTTGAACAGTACTGTCTGCTTTGCATACTATTCATTAGTATTTACAACTATTTAAAGAAAGCTTCCAGCATTGTCAAAGCAAATTAACTTGTTCTTTGAAAATCCATCTTCCTTTTTTTTTTTAGGTATATACTGTATATCCTCACACATTTTTTTGCCACTGATGGTTTGACACTTTTTATCTCCATGAACAACAAAGCCATGTATAATGCCATGCAATTGTCTTTTAAGATATGAAGGGGAAAAAACCCTAATTTACAACACAAATATATTAGATTTTTATATAAAAAGCATCACATGTATTGATCAAAATGACTTCCTTTACAATATTTGATGCTCAAAAGAGAACTAATTGTATTACATGTTATAAGTGTATATTATCCCATTCAAGCTGTGCCAAACAGGAAAATTGACAAGAAAGTATCTACACTGGAGTTACATACCTCCAAGCTGTAATCAGATAACAGTGTCTATATACTGAAGTAATATTATCCTAAAGGACCTTTTCAGGTACTATCCAACAGGAGTTTGGAATATCTTTATTAATCTGCATATAGATTAGGAGCACATTCCACATATAGGAGCACCTTCTGCATTTTTGTACCTTTTATTTTCCAAATATATTTGTTAAGGCTAGACAGACTTTGTGCATAATAAAACTGTTACTCATATAATTCAAAAACCTAAAGTAGGACAGTTAATCTAAAGCACATCCCTACATACTTATAAACAGTACAGGATGAAAACAAAATTGTCATGTATGCATACACAGCATATATATTCTATAATAAATTCTTCCTAATCAGTTGTGCACTTTATAAAACAATGTAAGAGAAATGACAATGCTGTCATTTGTATATTCTCCCTCAGTTCTCTAATGGAAAGCTTTTTTTTTTTCCTTGCCAACTCATTCCTGACAATGTTAATGATTCACTATAAAGCAGTTTCTGTGCTATGATTTGTGACATTCAGGCTGGTTAGATGGGAGGACTAGGCAGGTTTCTGGGGAGTGTTTTGGATGCAGAAATGCCTTGAAGATAGCACTTTATTATATTTAGGACAAGTATGACATCCCACTTCAAGGAAAAGGCCCCTATACATATTGAGAAGGGATTTCTATGGTTTAAGTGGGGAGGAGAAGGTTAGTTTAAAAGAATGCCTCTGTGTTTTTTGAGACGACATAAAGATAGGAGGTAGAGAAATGGAGGCAGGAGGCAGAAGGATTATGGATAATGGAAGAATTTTGCCTGAGGGTATGTGCCTGCTTTGCCTATTCCTGTATAACTAGAATATTTATAATTCAAATACTTATCTTTAATAATTAAAAACCAAGGAATATTAAAGACAAAAGGTAGAGAATATTATGTACACATATGTAGGCATCATGCATTAAATCCCTACAGTTGCAAAATATAGCAAGAGGTAGATTTAAAGAAGGTTAAAAAAGTGAATATTTTAAAATGTCTTGAAAAAAGAATTTCTAATTCACTCCAGTTCTGCCAGAAGTGATACCCCTTACTTCTTATTTCTCCACATAAGTAGTCATTGGAAGAGCTACTAAAAATACACTGCATGGTGGCTTGACATCAGCACATCAACAATTAAAAAGTGAATACAAATATTTCAGGTTTTCACAACCTTAAAAGTTTTGCTCATGATTTATGAAAACATTGGGTTTGCAAGGGCAATTGCATTTTCCTTTCACAGGACACTTAGTTACATAGCTTAAGTAAACTGCTAGTTGCAACAGAATGTAATATTCTACCACATTCAGTAACACCCTGTGATCTGCTTTCCACAGACAGCAAAGAAACAAAGGAAAACAGCCACTGCTGTGGATAGAGAAGAGTGTTTGAAAAGAGAAAGAGACCTCAAATATGCCCCTAGGTATTATAAAGCTGTCAATTACAAGCAGAAAAACAATACAAAGGCTGCAACAAATAATTTATAAAGAGAAAACTGTGCAAACAAATAACAACAAAAATTAATCCAGTAACTTTTAATTATTTGGAAGATGTAATTTCAAACATAAATTAGTGTAACAAAATCAAAAAGTCTATAGTTAAAAATATTTCAGAAACAGTAATCTTGGAAACCAAAATATGAGTAAAACAAAGATTCAGGTCCAATTATTCACCAAGGGCAAAGTAGTTCAATTATGAAATATGTTGCCTTTATGAAAGTGAATTTATGGATGATAGCTTAAACTAATGCTTGAAAATCAGAGGTGTTAATATTTACACCTTTGCTCATTACAGCAAGGAAAAGATTAACAAAGAATTAAACATCCAAGTCTCTTTACTTTTCCATCAAACAGAATAATCCCTGTCCGAACTTTACCACAACCTGACAATAATAACAAACACTTCTACATATATATATGTATGTGTGTTTTATATATATATATAATGTAAGCTTTAAAACAGAAGCTAGTACACCTGATTACGAGTTTAATATTCTTATGCTGATACCAAACCACAACTAATGAATAAGACTAGTGAAATCATTACTCCAAACGGAGGAAACTGTTCATAATCTAAAAATATACCAGAAAAAGTAATGAAATTCTATTGTTGAAATGTAAATGCATCCTACATAATCTACTTCACCAACCCCTCCAGGTTTAACTTGACCATGATATTGAATTGTGGCTTTTAATAGATGCCTGAAATATTACAGATCAAATCAAGAGCCATGAAGGTCGCTGGTTTTAGAGTACTAATTCTGAACAAGAGTTGGTTTTTTTTATGGTTTTTGTTTGTTTGATTTGTTTGATTTTTTTTTTTTTTTCTAAAACTGTCAGGAGTTTTCTCTTAGGACCTGATCCACAACCTATCCCAGTCAATTAAGGTCTCTCATTGACTTCACTAGTTTTAGGTTTGGCTCACAGGACAGAGAAACAAGACAAATATTTTTATATCATTTTAGAACTTATAGGAAGTCTAAAAATCATCTGAAAAAGGCATATATAGGTAATAAGGCAATGCATGATCTGCTCAATGTTAAAGGGAGAAAGGATTCCTATATGGTTGGGAAATGCTACACAGCATGCAGTGCTGATGAGGTTAATGGTAACTAACCAGTCAATGGGTGGACACAGGACAGTGAGTTTGCTAGCCCAGTACAGGTAACCTGAAAATGTATCCTGTCTTAATCTTGCATCCACCATGGCATAGGCTCAAGGCAAGAAAATTATAGGTTGGCTGCCATCTGTGCCCACATCCTGTCAACACAGGTTGATGATGATGAGTAATAGATGGGAAAGATATGTGATGCTTAATTAATTATATTTGACTGCTGTGCTCTTCTTTTTTCCCTTTTTTTTTTTTTTTTATTATTTGTTTTATGCATTTTAAGTTTCTAGTAATTACAAGCTCTCATTTTGGGGGAGTGTTTTTATGAAGAAGACCCGTTGAAAGCAGTTTTTTACTAGTTTATCCAAATGCAGATACTACCTTTTTATGGTCTTTACACTAAGGGAGTGGTGTGCTTGGAAGCATTCATTTTAAATTAAACTCAATTTCTTAATTTATACTTGTCTGTTCATCTGGAAAACCATTATTACAAAGGAAAGGAAAAGATTTTTTGACAAATTGAAACAGATCGATATAATAGCTCAAACAGATCATAAATGAAAAGCTGTAACACATCAGCGTATTCTTCCCTCCAAACACACCCCAAGTCCCTTTCCTGGATTTGTATCTATCTATGGAATACTTTCATCAGCCTTTCTGTGTTTCATACTGCCTACTTCTTCAGCTCAGAGAGCTACCTCTAGTCGTCCTTCTTTCCTGGTATTTTTGCAGTCATGTCATCTTAGACATAAAGAAGGGTCACTGCTGAGCTTCACCCTCATAGCTGCTCTAACATGCACCTACCAATTCAAGAAGAGATAATTAAAAGAAAAAAAAAAAAAGAGTTTAAGGAAAAATTAAATCTGTCTTTTTGGGTGTTGAGCTACAAAGAAGCTTAAGTCCAAACAAACCCATTCTTCCTAGTAGACAATCCTGTCTGGGCTAGATTTTAATTTTTTGTTGTTTGTTTTTTAGTTAGCCAAAATATTAAACACTTAATGATAGTAGAATGTCCAGAATGAAAAACAGAAGAAACTAAGCCTGCATCAGAGTGCATGACAGAAGAATACAGGAGATGAGGCAGTGTATCAGTGAATGAAGATACAGATTGCCAAAGAGCTGATGAGACGGACTTGTTTGGATGCTTGAAAACCATCCTGTCTGTGATCAGAGAAAGGAGGAATTCTGCGGAAGTGGTGAACGAGACAGTGAGCATTTAGCAGCACAAAAGTGATTTTTCCAATGTCACACAGGATTTCAGTGAAGTAACAGAGCAGGGAAGATGAGGAGTGGACTACAATGGCTGTGGACTGCAGCAGAGACTCCATAGTTTGTATTCTGGAGACTTTTAAATTGCTAGCAAGCAGTTGATATCACTGAAGCAGAAATTATAGTTGTTCACAAACTTCCTTATTCTTTACCTGCTAAGCTTGCCATTCTCTGAGTATTAAATATTGCAAAAAAAAGCCTTTTGAAATATGCTGTACTTCAAAATATTATGTGAACCTTTTCCTATGCTTCATGGCTACTTTGCAACATGCATTTAGGACAGACAAGAAGGAGATAAGTTATTTTTGAAAATGAATAGCATAGCTGCTGCCTGGAGCTGAACATGCTCGACTCTTAAACATCTTTTATAATTATAACATGGAAACCACCTTCCTTTTAAAATTAGATCATTACTGATGTAACAAGTGGTTGCCTATGTGAGTTCAGTCAACTGCGGGTTCTCTGATAATAATCCAAGAGAGGAGACTGACTCTCTGAAGATGTGAACAACTCTGCACTGAGATGGATACAGTCTGTTCCTGGAATTATTCTTCAGTATGACCCCATCTTTTCTTCTCCTGTCATGATGCTGGGTACAGAACAGGTCACGTGTATTTCAAGCTCTTTGTTGAAGCACTGAAAACCTGTGATCAAGTACCCTCAAGCACAGATACCAGATACCCCAAAATAAACGGGTAAGTTGCTGAACACCCAATCTGCACCCTACAGATCTGCACCCTCAGTTTTGTAGTACAGTTGCTGGAAGTGTTTGATCTACAGTCAGCAAAGTAGTTTGGTTCTGTAATGGATCAATTCCACCCCTTGAATTCCTATGACCTCGTAACGGTAGATGTTTTTATGCTAAATCATACTCATGAATATCACCTCCAGAAATGAACAAGAATCTGGGTATGCTTCCCTAGTTATCCAACTGCATGTGTGAAGGTGAGCTTTGGTTTGGCAAAGAGACCAAGGATTTGCTATGTCTATACTTCAACTGTGCTCATGACAACTGAAAGATTCAACATGAAGAAGAGAGAAAATTGCATGGCTTTAAGATTCTGGAAAATAAGGAAATTATTATAGAGATTAAGCAGGTAGAAGTGCCAGAAGGTACAGATACAGGTAACTGTAAACAAAAGTTTACTGACAAAATATTTATAGATCAGTCCAGGTACTCCTAGAAAATTGCACCCAAGCCGCAAAAAAATTAATTAAATTCACCCATACTTTCAGGGAAGCTGGTCTGCTCAGACTTAGTGCATGTTACTATAGAACATTTAATGGTAGATGGTAGAGTATGGATACCTACATATGTGTAGACAGACCCTCAGTTCATACACCCAATTTTATGCCAGAAACCACCGATGTCTAGAATGAAAATGAAGGAAATTGGCAGGACATTGTGGATTCCAAGATATTTATAAGCTTGGAAAGCTTTAACAATGTAAAGCTGTCTTAAGATGGAGCCAACTACTGAGAATGCTGGCAGCCTGGAAGCTAAAAATCTCTGTATGTTCATCTATAGATATGTTTGAGCATGTTTCAGCATATTTGTGCTGCTCTTGTAATATACTAAAACTCAAGAGTATATCCCTCAACCTGTCAAAAGCCAAGTCCACTGTTGCCTTTTGGTATCATATTTCTGTTTTTCCTTTTCATCATCCCACACCCAAAATCTTCATTAGTGCTATGTTGTTTGTATAGAAATTGAAATGACCTAAAGAAAAAAGTGTGTGTTCACCAACAAAACATAGCAGTGCTTTCACAGGTCCTGCATAACTTTTTCTTGATAAAGACAAGGATACTCCAGACTCTTAAATTAATTAAAATTCTTTGATGATATTATGGTAACTTTTAATACAAATTCTAAAAATAAAATTCTAAAAAGCATCAGAATAACTATGGAAAGCTGTCCAATAGTCAGCATACAGACACACAAACTCATGGTCTTCCATGCTGTGACAAATCAGCTGAAGTAGCTGGGCAGGCTTTACATTAGCATCTAAAGGGATGTTGCCCACGGCTAGTACATAGTGTATATGCTCAAACATGCAACTTTCATTCAAAACAGCATGTGTGCAAAGAATAAGGCACCAAGAGACACATAAAAAAAATTTTAAATATTTAGTTGCCTAATTGCTAATGCTAGTCTGAGTAATAAAATGTGTTAGATATGCTAATTGATAGTGAGCAATTATATATGATTAGTACTACATCCAATAGAATGATTCATATCACTGGCATGTTAAGATCTCTGGCTATACCCTATTAGGAAAGAGAGGGAAACTAAAAGACAAACAGTGGATAATGTACACTAAAGGTAGCATTACCTCTAAATTTATTGGCAAAGTAGAATAAAAAAGGACTTGGAATGTTTATTGATCAACATATTAAATGATAAATCAAGAGATGGAGTAGTGATGCAGGAGTCAACAGCAGGCTACCAGGTTGGATTTAGGAAGAGGATGAGAAGCTCTTTAAAAACCGATCCAAGAAGGCTAGGTAGAAAAATTGATTATGAAGGATGCTAATCAGGAGTTATGTGCAAGAAATTTTAACCAATGAAATATCATTGGAACCTCTTAAAACTCCCAACAACTTTATAATAAAAAAATTATGTAAGAAATCCAAGAAAGTTTTAGAAAATACTTTATTCTTCTGGACAATGAATGATTTGCTGACACTTCTCAAGGTAGTAGAGGACACTGGATAACTTCACTTTTATGTGCAAACAAAGTACAGTCCCACCCAGTAGTAAAACAGCCATCAGCCTATCAGGAGTGATAGATGAGATTGTGGTTTTCTTTCCATCTTGTCTTGTCTCTGTTTGAATTAGGGGCTCCCAGCTCTTGCTGATTTCAGAGCTCAGTAGGAACTAAGTAACACTACCTTTCTCAAGATCTCATGGCTCATCACTCATGGCACTGGACCAGCCCTGCTATGTGACATTCAAAACCTCTCCACTTATCACTCATGCTGAGGGTGGCTGACCCCTGGTACAGGAGATATACACACATATACAGCCAAAACCAGCTTGGAACAGATTTGAGAGGAATAGAGCACTTAAAAGACAAATGCAAAGAATAACAGGGAACTGTTTAAATATACCTTATGGATTACCAGAACAGAAGAAAAAAAAAAGAAAAAAAAAAATTTTAGCCATAGAACAAAACAGAAACTTCATTTCAAAACTGAAAACTATCCAGATAAGGAGTCAAATGATTTTGAAATAAATAAATAAGGGTAAAAATGAGACATTGTTTATAGTGAATAAAACCTAGCATCAGTAGAATGCAAATAACTGAAAGATCTAAAACCTCTATGTCCTATGGTGTTCATAAAAATACTTATTTTGTAACATACCAGAAAGAAATAGTACCTAGCCATGACAGATGTCTACTATGCAATGACTGTAAAATTATCAGTCTAAAGAAGAGGAAGAAGCATTCAACAAATGTTTATGTTCTGGAAAGATAATTCATTTGCATTTTATAGAAAACACTTTTCAGTGGCAACAAGTAGGGGGCAGCTATTAAATATTTTTAGATCTGTAGGATTGCATAGTATTATGCCAAAAAAACTTTGGCTAAGAAACTCCATGAAACACTATTGTTGACTTTTAAGAAATCCTGAAAAAGTTGTTATTGTGCCAACATCTTAAAAAGAAGTCTACATGGCTCTAGCCTACACTGCTGACATGAATCCTGAAATAAGTAATGGTAATAATGTGATGTAACCAGTGAAGAATTGAAGGTGGTACCATAATGTAAAGGCATGTGGTTGTATGGAAAACAATCAATCTTCATCTTGTTTTGTGATGGTATTACAGGTTTGATTGTTAAATATACCTGCATCTGTTGTAGTCAGAACAAAAATCAATCTGTTTGCTTAGTAAAGATAAAATATAACAGCTTACTAGATTGCAAGAAACGGCATGAAGAAGATATCCCTAATAATAGAAAGGATTTTAGCCCACAACAAAAAGGCATGGCATGAATAGTTTGAAGCTGATGTTATATAAATTTCTATAAGAAATATATTTTAAAAGCTACTTTCATTAAACTGTGGAACTATTTATCAGGAGATGAGGAATTATTATTTGCAATCTTCAGATTAAAGCTGGGTATCTTTCCCAAATGCACAATATCTCAAACAGAAATTATGAGCATAGGGCAAAAGTTATGTGGGACTTTTGATGATTAACCTGTCTTATGTTCCTAAAATCTGCAAAACTTCCTACAAAATCAAAAGGAATTTTTCCACTGACTTCGGTAGGAATAGTTCTATGTGAATAACCTCAGATAAGGATCAAGGATAATCATTTAGGATTATATGAGATAGAGCTAATGACCAAATATTGATCTGTTTGGATTTTGAAATTCAGTTTTTAATTTCAGAAATTAAGCTGCCTCCATATTTAAGGCTTCATGTTAGTATATTTTCAAGGTTTTAACTTCTCAACAGCAAGATCTATTAGTAGAAGTAAAAATATCTTCTAAAGGCAGACCCAGTGCACAAGAAATTTAAAACCATTCTAAACAGTACACTAGAAAATATATGACCAAGAATAATCCTGTACCAGCATTAGGGAATGGGCAATATATCTGCTAAATGAGGGGCCAAGGTGCCTGCATCAGTGCAGACAAACCCTGGTATCTGACACTTGTGTCTACCTGTACTAATGTCCTCTCATAGTCTTGTCTCATGATCTAGCAGATCAGAAGATCTAGTCAATGAAATGGACTCAAAATATTTAGTTTGACAGATATTGTGTTTGATGAGGTATCCTAACTCCAACAGTTCTGCAACTTCAGAATTCAGTGCTGGATCATCGGTCAGGTTATAAGCCAATTCTTACCAAAGACAGAAAAAAAGTATTTTATTCCTCCTTTATGTTACTTTAAACAGACTCAGAAAACTTTATATGTACTTCCATAGTGCATGAAGAACTAACACACAACTTTAACTAACATTTTACCATGACTTTCTCTTAACCATACTTATGGAAGAAGTAGTTGCACTGTGACAAATTACAGACCACTGTTTGAATGAAATCTCTCTACCTAGGGATTCTTCCCACCTCTTCATATATTTGCATTTATCTTCCAAATCTATTTTAATGAGCTCTATATAAAAATGAGAGCTCATACTTCTTGAGCCTGATGAATGGGTAATTACTGTTTTGATTCCCATGAGATGTCTTTGAAAACCCATCTTGTCATGGAAGTTAAGGGCATAATGTTTTAATTGTAGGTAGCAGAGTGCTGGGATAGTGCTTAAGCTGAATATTCTACCATGTAACCATTGTCCAAAACACCTTTACACAAATGACCTATCAATTGTGATACAGCTTTCACCTGTATGTAGAAG
This sequence comes from Megaceryle torquata, assembly GCA_024611175.1. Taxonomy (NCBI): domain Eukaryota; kingdom Metazoa; phylum Chordata; class Aves; order Coraciiformes; family Cerylidae; genus Megaceryle; species Megaceryle torquata. Next base: position 20,439 of record JANIJG010008042.1, on the reverse strand, counting down.
AGGGGTTACATTTTTCTGCCGGAGAGTCTCGTTTATTCTCTCTCTGCTAAACTAAGATCTGGGTTTAGTATTCCTTTGCTTCATAAGTTTGGAATAATATAGAAAACAATATTCTCTACAGATCAAAGTTTAGGTCCCTACTTAATTGCTTAGCTTCTGGCAATTAATAGGAGCACCTACATAAATAAAGACAGGAGAAAATAACTCTTTGTAACCTATTTTTGGAGCCTATGAGCTGCATTTGGGGAAAAAAACTCTAAACCTTTACTTTCAATTCAAAAGGGCCATGGTATCCTCTTGCTGCTGGATACAGGATCACAAGATGCCAGTTCCAGAAACTTTCTCCTACACCAGCTATTAGACAGATGATGTAGTTGGGTGTAATACATCAGTAATGTGTGCAGCAAATTCTGCCTACTCTGAGGCACAGTGTCCCTGGGACCAATGCTGCAATAGGAAAATTATGTATACCAGTAGTGAAGGAGTAGAGTTTTTTTCACTGGGGAAAAAAAAAAAAGGCAGTTTCAGATCAAGGTCAGGCAAGAACTGGGAACAGAAACATGGCCAAAGCAGGGATTTTTGCCCCAAATCTCTTGGAAGGAAAGAAGATTCCAGCTGAGACATATATATGTGACATAGCTCCTGGAAGTGGAGCCTCCATCGTTAATTTTTTATCTATCACTTCAGGAACACCTGATTTCCTCAGATCAGATTGCATCATCCATTGCCTGCTGCAGATTAAATGAAATAAAACAATTTGAGAAATCATTGCAAATTCACATCTCCTTCTTAAGTGCTGAAATGAAAAAGGTTATTCCTTTTAAGCATTTTCAAAAAAAAAAAAAAAAAAAAGAACATTTTATTTCACTTCAAAATGCATCTATTTTTAGTTTTTGAGCACAGTAACTTTTCTTTAAAGAAAAACAAAGCAAAATTATTTTCCTGAGATTAAAAGAAACCTTTTGGTTAACCCAAAATTATTGTTTTCCAGTTTGCATTTCAGAAAGAAAAGAAAAAATAATTTAGCTGTGGGTTCATTCAGAAGGTGTATTTTTTTTCAATTTTTTTTCAGCATCAAACGAAAAAAGTCATTTTATTTGCTCAGTTCTGTACACAGATACAAATGGAGCCTGCAGGAAAGACAGGTGTTCAGCATCTCGAAAATCAGGCCATTAAAGTAATGATTTTACCCTATCGATCTTAAAGCGAAAGGAAGTAGTACAATGAATATATTTAGAGAAGATACCAAAATAGGAAGGACTGGAAATAGCAAACATCAGAGGAGCTTAGAAAGCATTAAAATGAATACGATTTAATGTGGATAAATGTAAAATAGTACACATGGAGTAAAATACTATCTGGCATAAAATCAAAGGAACATTCTACAGGAAGAACAGTAATGTGGAAAAGATTTGAGGTGAGAGATAAGAACATATTGGACATGAGGTTTCAATTTAATGACGTTACCCAAGTACCAGATCTATTCATGAAAACAGGGAGATATGAATTAAGATTTTGATTTGCTTATTGCTAATGGTTGATGGAGGGTTCTATTTCCTATCATTAGATAAATTCTCTACTATTTCAATAAGTCAATTTGTACAGAATAGCCTTCAGTTATATTTTTCTTCTTGTTGTTGCCTTACCTTTCTGAAAATAAATTCATCTGGTACTATGTTCAGTACGCACAGAAAGTGTCTTAGAGACTCCAGGAAATGATGACAGAAACAAGTATTACAAGGTGTGATCTATTTTGTGAGAAACTATGAGTACTTCATGTTTAGAGATTAAGGAAAAGAAGCTATGATAACAGTCTTTAAACATTTAAATGGCAGTAGTCCAGAAAGAGGGAGAGATGATTAACTGAGGTGGGAAATGGCATGTTAAGGAACAATAACTTGAAAGGGGATAGAAATGTGTATATAAAAATTAAAAACAAAATGTAAGTCACAAGGACAATGAGATGAAGGGAAAATTTACCCTAAAGGTAGCTAATGCATCATGTCTACATGTACTTCAAAGGAAATTTGATAAAACCTTGAGGGCATTTACAGAAGACATGATTTCCATGTAGGGTATTGGACTGTTCTACCTAGATGATCTTTTTCACTTGTTCCATGCTCAAAGTAGTTTGTATTTTGCTGTGCTTCTTTTAATTTTCAAAATCTCAGTTTCTTTTTTATGTTTTCAAGGCTGGCAAGAAGCCAGGTATGCTTTTGCTTTGTTACTCTTTTTTTTTTTTTTTTCAAGCTGATATGGCTTGACCTGGAAAAACAGAAGGGCTGGCAAGCACTGTTGGGTTTATCAGGACTGGCATTTTTGTTGTGATGTTCAGATATATTCTTGACCAAGCACAACAAGCACATGTATAGGAGGCTGATGGTTTCAGAACCATGATTTTTTTTGTTAATAGTTCCAGAATTTCTTCAGATAGAAGAATGCAACTCAGAACCAGTTAGCTTCCATTTCACAGATTTGATGGTTTTTCTGCAACAGTACAATTTTTTATTCTGAAATAAATATTGAGTTCCCGAAGAACAGGATGGCAGTCTCAGATTAAAATTTTAAAGAGTAAGAAGAGTTCTTCAGGTTTCTTCCCCAGTGTATCCCTGCTCAATCCAAGTCTTGCCTGCAAGGATTTTAAGATAGAAATCACATGGCTAATATTAAAATCTTGTTAAAGGATTAGGGGCCGCATCCTGAGCCAGGTTAAATTGAACACAGCTCCATTGACTTCAGCAGAGTTTTACCCTTTCAGAGCAATTGAGGATCTGACCATTAAAATGCCCTGGGCTGGTTTATTACAGAAATGGATAGGTATGTTCATATTTGATTTCTGGCTCCAAGTTTTCTTACCTGTTATAGTTGTCTAGTTCTTGAGAAACTGAAATTAAAAAGAAAAAAATTACATTCAGAGGCAAATACTTAAAAGTGCCATGCAAGATAGGAAACACAAGAAGGAAAGCTGCCAATGCAACATTGTGTTGTCTCATTTTCATGCATTATGCCACACATTTTAATTGCATGTGCATATACATTTTTTTCACACAACTATTGCCCCACCTTGTGTATTGTCTGGAAGAAGGCTCCTGTTTTATATTTCTTTTTATCCTTTCCATTCCATGTGTGGGTCCCAGGCCAAATTACAATCCTGCCACCCAAACCCTACATAAAATACACAAATTATTCATGTCTTCATGAGCTTTTCCATAGTGATTCATTAATCATTTTTATGACATCTTATGAGAAAAATATTCCCTTTCCACAAATGAGAAAACTGAGCTCCCGTCTCTCAGCTTGTACTTATTTCTTCCCAAAAGGAGGGAGGTGGCCAGATTCACAGCTTCCAGTATATGCACTGGCAGTCATGAAGTCTATTCCAAAAGGCAAGACCAAAACACTGTAATGGGGGCTTTCAGCTAATGGTGAACACAGGGGTCACTTGTAAAGATACTATCTTAATGCTGCTTATGGAATTTCTGGCATAGCAACAAATATAAACTTTCGAAGTCTACAGTTTAGTCACTTGATTGTATTTTGAGTTTATGAAATCTCTTACTTTATACACTTTTTGTCTCTACGCAACATGATGTGAGGCTTCCAGCAACAGGCCTCCTTGCAGCATGAAGTCTTTGACAGTTATCTGGTTTTGTGATGTTTGAACCCTGGAAATAACATAAATTTGTCATTATTGATGAATGAGTGCAAAATTATTTGCTTTTAATTTACATGTGGAATTCTAGAGTCTCTGGACTGTGATACCATCTTGCAAAAAGTATGAAATAATACATAAGCAGCCTTGCTTATGTACTGGAATCTCAGGTCCTTCTATATAAACAAGTTCCATCCTTCCTCATTAATAATATGCAGTAATAGTACACAATATAAGAGGAAAGATGCAGGACAATTGATTTCATAGTCTATCAGCCGCACATATCTCAAAGAAATGTTTGGTGTATTTGTTCCTGAAAACTGGTTAAGAAATTATACATCTAAAAGCATTTGGGGAGCAGGGGGAATGTTTAAAAGCCTACGGAAATGTTATTTGTATACTGTTTTCATCTCAATATTTTACCTTTGTTATGAAAACAAAAATTTCTACCGTCCCAGGGTATATCTGTCATCTGTTTGCTAGAGACTCCTTTGATAATGTACATTATAATATATTGACACTTCTCTACAGCAGAGATTGAAGTTTCATGCAAACTAGCCAGAGGACCTTCTCACTCACATCTTTTTTGTCTTGGCCTCCTTTTCAGTGTTTTTATAAGCAACTAAAAGAGACAGAGATATATATAAAGATAAGGTTGCCTCTCTTTTTCACCAAAGAATATGATCTCTCCTATGTCAGGAGTATGAGAGTGCTGGACGTCATGAGAAAGGCTATGTTTACAGTACTTTTGGCTGGAACTAGAAATAGAAATATCAGAAGATCCAAGAGGAAGCATGTGCTTGGGAAATTTTCAGTCCAAAGGTGAAGATTAAAGAGCTTCAGGACTTTTTCTAAAAAGCTTCTGGGTAAGTAGATGAACTTTGAATACTTACTTGAATGCCACATCTTGCAAGGTTAAAGCTGGAAGATTGGAAATTAGATTATAATCTTTGGTCACACTGATGTTGCCAACACAAGATGAATTGGAAGTCAACTGTAGATTTTGCTGTTATACGGCAATGCAGCTTCTCCAGATGTTGCATTTCAGCAGTGAGCTTCTTTTGGTGTTAGATTTTAAAAACAGATATTCAGGAGTTTTCTAAACAGCTGTACTTAGTCTAGACAGAAATCTTTCAATCTATCACAATACAATTCAGATATTTATTTTTCAGTTTTATCCTAAACCCTTTGAAAGGAAGGCCCCATCAGACAGAAAATATATGGTGCCCCTCAGGTAGAGTACACAACACACAGCAGCCACATTAGAAGCAGACACTAGGCAGATGGATGGACATATATACTCTTACAAATACTCGCTGACATAGCTCTGCTAATCTAAAGGTCAGAAAGCAAAGAGCAATCCAGAATATTAACTTGGTTGTGGATACTCCTCCCCAGAGGACATGTTTTTCAAGACTCTGTGAAATCAGGTTGGCAGCTTATGAAAGATGTAATCTTGCTCCCACATGTCTTATTGAAAACCACAGGAAATAGCACTCATGTTCCTCACACCAGAAGTCAAGACACACATAATCAAGCACCATATAGTCACTTACTACAAAATGTAGTCAGGAGGCTTTGGCTTGTTGTCTGTGGTCAAACAATGTGTGTGAGCAAGCATACAAAATGGTTTTTTTTTTCATCTGTGAAAGTTATTTCTTCTTGTCACCATCATGGAGATGTTTTTTATGATTCATCCTTCACATAGATGCTTTTCTGGACACATTCTCCTTTCTGATGGCTAGAATGTGCATTGCAGTCATTCTGCACAGGTGCTTAATGACTAAATAAGATATGTAGTACTGCTTCACCTATTATTGCCTGCTTACCCTTTTTTTTGACCACTTTACACTTCACTTACACCAGTATAAATTTACCAAAATGTAAAAGCAGTCTGATGAGAACTAATTCTCCAATGGGCAATTTACATTCTCACTTCTGCAACTGCTGTATTTAGCAATTGTTAGAGAAAATAAGAAAAATGAAATTGCTGAACAAAAAATGATTGAAGCCTTATTACAGCAAAAAGCTAGATTATTGTGTAGGGATGATTTTTTAGAATATGTACCCCTTTCAAATTCTAAAAACGTATGTCTATTTTAGACATTTTTAAGGCATTTGGCAAGCACTGCTTAGAAGATGATAGTGAAATTTAATTTTAACTTTTGAAAAGCTTAGTTTAGGTCAGAAATGAAAACTTATTTGAAGAGCTCAGCCTTTGCTGTGAAGGACAGATCTCAAATCATGCAGACAACAAGAATTAATTTCTGACAGTTTCTACTAATGAGAACTTAGACAAGACAGGATATTGTAAACTATGAAATACACACCAAAACCAAAGCTTGAGGTCCAGTTTAGTTGACTAAACCCAGTGCATAGCAGTTTTGCAACTACCTTTCCAGAGAATACTTGTTCTAACAGGCAATATTGATGCTTTAAAGTCAATGTCATTTTGTGTGTTGGCATAATCTCCCCAGTTCTGTATCCAAAGATCTAAAACTCTTGCATGGTTCTGAGACTAAAGAAAAAAGATTCTACATATTCAGATCATTATTATTCTTTGTATCAATCACTTTTTATATTAGCCTTTTTTCTCAGAACTCCCTATGAGCACTCTGGAAAACTGAGAGCTCCTAAAGAGAAAGGGTATAGAGGAAGCTATTTGGAAGGGACAAAATGTGAGACAGAGCTTCCTCTCATCCATCCATAGCTATTATGGAAAACAGTCACTGGCTAGGGAAGCTTGAGAAATGCATATGGATGTAGCAGCATTGCCAAAGGATGGAATGAGGTGCCAAGAACCTGGAGCAGAGGTGAACACATAAGATCTATCTCCATGCAGATGGTTTTGAAACCTGGAATACAGCAGGTGTGAGTCATTTCCACAGTCTATTCTGCCTCAGAGAAGAGAAAGGATAAGACTCACCTGCACTGTAACAATTCAGGAGCCATTTCTATGTGGAAATCCTTCAGCCTCTTCCATAGGGTTTTTACTGCTAGAGGGGACAATCAGGCCCAGACATATTACATACAGATTATCCACTTAATCTCATTTCAACAGTTATTGGTATCTCTCCTCCTGCACTTGTTCCAAACAGACAAATGTATCTTCTTTTGATTGCTGCATAAAAGGGTGTCCCTTTTCACTGCATTAAAGCCTAACCTTCAAAATCAAATTTTCCTTATAAAATAAAAGGGAAATATATTTGATGGAGGAAATTGCAACTAAATTAAGATTGGCATTAGATAAACAAATCCTTAAATGGCTGTTAGCTATCAATTTACTTTCTGAACTGATCTCTCTGGCTCAGAAACTCTTTCCCACACTTCATGGGGAAGACACATTTGAACCTTAGGGTTTGGTCTACACTAGGGAAATTTCTCCCAAATTGTCATTGGTTTTAGAAATTATTTCCCAATGCAGTTTTAAAAGTAATTAGAATTGCTTTTTAGGCTTCATTGTGTTGGAATAAGGTAAAACCAGTTTGGATTATTTGGTGCTTCATCTATCCAAGGACTTGACTGGCTTTTAAGTGAGAATTCAAGAGCACATATTCAGAAGTAATGACACTCCCAGGAGCTCTGAGTGGCACTGAGCCTCTGAGTTCACAGCTTTCTGCATCACTTCCAATGTTCCTGGGATTTTTATCAACTTTCACTGAAAGAAGGGGATTTTTTTGAAACGTGCTGCTCTTAGGCACCAAACTCATGCAACATTTGATAGATAGAGCTTGCAGGGTTTTAACATAGTGCAGGTATTTATGAAATTGTGTCCCAATAGATAACTTCAACCAGTAAGTAATGTTAAAATTAAACAGGCTGTCTGTCAGACTTTCTAGGTAATACTAACAATACTATCAACAATAGTTCTGTTTTAGGTCTTCAAGCAAATTACTGTTTAACATCTGTTTACATGCAAGCTTGAAACTTGAACCTGTAGCTACATTTCTTTTGGTGAATATTTCAATAATACATCCTGAGTAATTTTATAGCACCAAGAATGACTGCACCCTGTGATCAAAAAGTTGTTACTTTCAAAAAGTCTTCTGCTGTAAACTCAGGAAATGTGTGGTATTAACAGATGAAAGGAAAGGAAAGGAAAGGAAAGGAAAGGAAAGGAAAGGAAAGGAAAGGAAAGGAAAGGAAAGGAAAGGAAAG
>JANIJG010008042.1:0-10317 GCA_024611175.1 Megaceryle torquata | reverse complement strand
GATAAAACTAATCAAGTTTCTGGGCCCTGCAGAGACTCATTTTCTTTGGCTGCCTTTTTTTTTTTTTTTTTTTTTTTTTTTTTTTTTTTTTTTGTGTGTGTGTGTATTTTCTTCAAGAAAGACAAATTTGCCAGAAAATAAAAATAACCCAATCCTTTGAAACTTTGATTTTACGCAGGTTGTTGGTATTCTTCTGCTGAAGAATGGTCTGTGATGCCATTGACCTATTTTCATAAGTAATGTAATAGCTACTTCGAGCTGAGCCCATCTGGGAGAAGCGCATTTCTTTTAAGCAGCATTCAGATTCCATGGTGATGGGTGTAATGTAAGTATAAAAAGCATGGAAGACTTTTGATATTTATTTCTTTTGCTTATAGGCATACACGGTTTTGACAATAATTCATAAGGTAAAGAGATGGTAATTTCTCATTTAAATGAAGATGCTGTGATTTACTGAAGGTGCAAGAGGTTTTAAGCAGACAAACAAAACCTGTAGCATTATGTAGAAGAGACAGAGGTTCAAACAAGGTTTAAAACAGAGGTTTAAACAAGGATTACAAAGTTAATGTACTGAGCATACACTGGTACCTCTTCATCAGAGGATCTCGTGTTCTTTTATTAATTCCATGTCATGATACTGCAAATCTCTGTATTGTGAGCTCCATTTTATAGATATGGAGGGAGACATATGATTCATCTCTGGTAAACCTGGCCAGTCACAGTTCACAGACAGAAGAAAATATTAAGAATGCTCCTTTCAAGCTCTCTGCTATGCCCATGAGGTAGCTTTCCCTTTTGCTCTTCCTAAAAGGAGTTTCACTTCTCTTTCCACAGATTCTAAAGGTCAGAGGAAATGTCCCCGAAATAGTATTCTGGCCTTTTACATTCCTGAGTGTCTCTTTGTAACTTATCTATTGTTTATCCATACTGAGGAATATATAGGTTTAAAGAACTTATTGCAGAAAGCTGTTTGAATTGAAACATGGCACATACAGGTATTTTTCGATACTGTGATGGCATGAGAGACACATCAGCTTCTGACAAGCTCATCTAGGGGATTGGGGAGGACATGAGGTTATCCCTTTCTTACGTTATCCGACATCTGGGTTTCTCCTTCTACAGTGTTTTGACACAAGTTAATTGCCAGCTTCGTTCATGTGAGTGGATGCTTTTAAAGGCAGCACTGCAAGAAGTCATGTGCTTCTTCTTAAAGAGCTAGAGTACCCCATACCATTTCCAAATTGATATCCCTGCTTGATTTGCTATTAGTATTGGTAAATGTATATATTTAGTTTCACTTGACCCAGGGAAACTTCATCTGTCATACCAGAGAGTAAGGATGTCACACTGGATGTAAAGGACATTGAAGAAAGGGAATCAGTTTAGTACATTAAAGTGAGCGTTAAGTAATCAAAATATAACCCTTAGGAAACACAAACATCCTGGAGTATTTTAAATGTACAGATTACTTCTGGCAGTTTTACCTTTTGGTTCTGTGTTCTTACCTACATTTTAAACTATTCAATTTCAAATATCCACAGAACTCCAATACTTTATTGATGCTTAGACTCAGAAAAATGAAGAAACTCTGATTTAAATAGTCAGGCTGGTCATCCTTCAAGCTGTCGTTTTTTTAAATCCCTGCACTCCAGCAATTTGCTCCAAGACTTGCAACTCATCTGATTCCCTCTACTGAGAACAAAATTCTCTGAAACAAGTAGGTAACCTCCACTGGCTATGATTTTATGACAGTACTTTGATTAGCAGGTGATCCTTCTACTGAAGTCTAGTGAAGTAAGTAATTATTCTATTTTACAGTACTGCTGTTCAAGTATTGTTGACAACTGGATTTTTGTCATACTAAGCAACAAAACACAGGAGATTGGATGCTCAAAGGAAACAATAATTCTCTTGGGTAAAAAAATTAAAAAGTGATATCTGGTCACTTTATACGTGGCAGGTCTCCAAGTACATGCTGAATTGCAAAAATATAACACTTTTGAAAAGAATATTTATGTGTCTCTTCTTCACTACACGTGTGCTATTTTTTTCCTGTCACAAAAACTGTAACCATAATTTACAAGTATATGCACAATCAAATTGCTATTGATTTAGCAATGCCTTTCTTTGATGTCCCTTGCCTTAACCTCATTTATAAAGCTGTTTTGCATTATTTCAAACTGTCAGTGATTTGTGACTCATGAATATTCAAATCTAATTTGCACTTACCTTTTTTGCATGCATGCTTTCTTGTAATATGTCTCATTTGCCCTTTGTTTTGTGTTTATTTGCAGATTGTTTAGTGAAGTAAGCTCTGTTTTTAAAGTAATATCATCTAGTTAAACAGAAGTTCTACAATTCTCACCTTACTACAGTTTTATATCACTGTAACTCCATTAACTTCAGTAGTGTCTCCTGCTTAAGTGAAGAGAATGAGGTCAATGAACTCTTTCTGACTGTTTTCTCTCTGTCCCTGAGTTCACATCAACATCATTTAGCATGTTTCGTTGGAATAGTACAGTCTTATTTAATATTTTATTCAGAAATAAATATCAAGGCTAAACCCTTCATCCTAATGTTTCAAGCTTTAGGACACTTCAGGTACTCATATCTGAGTAAAAAATAAGAATTCATTCCTCTGTCTTATAAGTGTTCACAGATAATACTTTATTATCAGAGGAAAAAAGTACCTCATTTGACTTATTTCTGTGGCTATGGTAAATCCGGTAGAATAACTCCCTAATGTACGAATGCTGGTATAATAATACACCTTTTCCCAGGAAGGAAAATAATCCATCTAGAAGTATAATAATTGCGGCACAGCAAGCCCCAAATCCTGTTCTTTGCATGCTTATTAATCTAAAAAAATGTCTGTTAAATTGTTAGGTGCCCAAGGAAAGCAGGGCTGAGATCTTTGCACCATTTTTCCCATGTATGGAGGGTTATGTAATGAAAGCAATGCCTCTCTCAAATACTAAGACTCTTGCTGGATGTTTATTTCGGGAACAAACCGTTACCATGACCATATTGGCTGCAGACAGGACCTTCTTCAATGAATGAAGTCTGGAAACAACAGCAAAAAGAAATTTGCTTTTGGATCAAACAGTATCATCTTACTTGCGTATCAAAAGCTGCTTGCCAGAGGAAGTGATCTGAAGTTAAGCCAGGGGGAGGAATGGGGGAAGAAAGGCAATTGATGATTTTCCATAATGTCTGAAAGCTGAAATTAACCTACAGTGACAAAACTGGTTATGTTCCTGGGTTCATACTGCAACCCTATTTACAAAGCAGCTTTAGGGGGTTCAGATGGCTCTTGTTTTGATCGTGTTTGTGACCATATACATGAACATTAAAGCAAGCAGGATTTTTCTTTGAACAAGTATTAGGTGCATACATTTCCTTTATGGATCAAATCCTGCTCTTATCAAATGGAACAGAGTCAGGCTTTCAATGAATACCTGTATGAAACAAAAGCATGCAGACACAGACAGGAATATTTCTTGGGCACTGATATTATTAATTTAGTCTCCTGTTCAAATAATTTCAACCAACCTATTGGGAAATGGAGCAAGTGTGATAGGTGACCAGTGACACATCCAGAGTAATGAAATGAAAAGCCCAAATGAACATATTGTGAATGACTCTTAGGCTGGAAACTGTTTGCTTACACTATTCTTGATGAATATTTTTAAGTAAAGAGCACTTTTTCTCTTAGGATTGATTGTATGGCCCTGATCTGATGTGGGGTTCCCAGATGGGAATAAGAGGTATGAGCCCATAAAACATGGCTGCATTCATCCAAGAGTTCATTTCAAATGAGTAGTTTTATCAGCTTTTCTATAAAACAGAAAAATATTTCAAAAGTTTATTTTTAGCTTTGCACATGAATGATAGACATAAAATTATCTAGGTAATTAATGTGAAGGGTTTTTTTGGGTTTGGGTTTTGTTTTTTTTTTTATATCCCACATACAGGTTAATAATTATTCATAGCTTAGTAGAGCTTTTTTTCCAGTAATACCAGGACCATGTTTTTAAATAGCATGTCTTAGCTGTTGTGAAGTCCAAGGTAAAATTGTGTGCCCTCAAACACCCAAGAAATAGTATTATCCAGTATGACACATGCCTAGATATGTCTTATTGTGCTCATAATATAGCCTCAAGGTAAGAGTACAGGACAATCACTTATGGTTTATTTTCTGCAGTGTTGTTTATGTTTATCTACATCAAAGAAAAGCTTCTGCTAGAGCTATTTATGTCATTGATCAATAGAACTATTAGTGATGGTTTATAAATGCATAAGAAGCATATTTTAAATTTAGCATGTACTTTAAAAATGAAATCTATTAGTACATTAACTTGATCATGTTTCATCACTGAAAAGCCTGTTCATTTTGCAAAACACGTTTGAAAAAACAGAATGTACCACCATGACACAAGAGATACTTAAAATGTCAAACAAAAAACATGGCTGTGAATCATCAAAGTATGAATTAAAGAGCTGATGTTCTCTTGTGATGAGGGCTTAACTGCAAGTGTGATGACTGTCCACATTTACTAGCAGTAGGACCTGAAAAGCTGAGTACTTCACACAGGCAGACTTGGCATCATGCAAAACCACCTTGCAGAATCCCACCCTGTGTCCTTCGTTCACATTCTCTTTCAGTCGATGGGTCTTCCAGATAGATGCAAGTCTGGGTTTGAAGATATTGAAGGCTATCAGCATACAAAAGGGGTTTTTTGAAGATTCAGAGCATTGAGGTGTTTTTCTATGAACTTTTGGTCCCCCTAATAGGTGGGGCCTATAGAACTTCTGATGAGTGAGGATTAAAACTGGTAACATCTCGGTGTCTACTTTTGGACCTACTTTTGTTGTGTAGTCTACAGGACTGTAGGACAATTCCTTTCCAATGTACTAACATTAAAGTCAGCGGTGATACAGCATGGATGCGTTTTGCTCTTTGAGTTTATTGGCTAGATGTGATGGGAGAAACATGGTGAGTGGAAGTACGTAAACACAGTAAGATACTTAGCTGTACACTTTAGACATCGGATTTGTTGTTTTGAATTAAGAGCAGTCTTTGCCTTTTAACACGACTACTGGGAAGAATATGCCATTTAATTCACCATGAATACATATACCAAATTTTTTTCTTCTAGATATTGTCCCTCTGCTTCCTCTTAATTGGTCCTGGGGTGACCATTTTCTCCCATGAGACCTGGATCTTCCCATTCTCTGTAACGTTACTGTGAATCATTCTGCTCAACCTGCCAAGACTCAAATGGAAAAATAAGATTTTCAAAATTATGAACAACAGAGGAAAGAAAAAAAAAAAAAACCACAACAGAAGAATCGTGGAGTGTTCACCTTTATAAAATAGTATGTATTAATTAATGTATGTTCCTTAATTTACCTTATACCTGAGTTTCATTGCCTTGCATTAGTGAGGTAATTAATTTAGCAGGAGAGATGAAAGGAGCCAAAGAGATGACAGCAGGCATGTGTGAGAAAAAAGTCAAGTGTAGGTCTGTAATGGTGGGCAGTGGAAAAGTGTTTTCGACGTGCATTTTGTAAATGTTAAGAGAGTGTAAAGGAGTGCGTACAGAGGAGTAGGAGATGTGCCTTTTCTACTGTTTCATCCATTAGTGTGTCCTGGTTATCATCTGATAAAAGGGAGGGTTAAGTCCTGCAGTTCAAGGCAATGTGCCTCATCTTCTTTTGTAGCTTTGACCACTTACAGTCACATATTAAACAAACAAACAAACAAACAATTAAAATGTTTCCTGCTTGGGTAGAATATATTATACACATATATGTACTTATTTTTAGACCTAAAGCTTCTTAGAGGAAATGCTGTATCCAAGGGCTGTTTCATGAGCTGGGAGTGCTGTACTAAACCTCTGGGGCAAATGTTTGCATTGAATTGTTGAAAGAGCCTGAGATTGGCAACGCCACCCTGCCCTTGGCTAATGAGCCTTCCCCGAGAGAATATCAAGTGCAATTACCTTTCAGGGAATAACAACATACCAAAGAACCATGGACCCCGCAGAGAAAAACGAAACACACATTCGAAGGTAGAAACCGCTACGAATCAGCATTAATTATCCAATAGAGGGAACAGAGTTGCAATGTCTCTGATCCTGACTCACACCATAGATGACAGCAAATGTGAGGTACTCATAGAAAAAACATTTGCAAAGTTCAGCTTGCCGTAAGCCCCCCCCCGCGTACATTTCTGGATTCGAGTTGTGCTTGGGGCTACGCTTCTGGGACAAGATTCCCGAGCCCCAGCTTGGAGGCGGCTGGGAGAGGCGATAAAGGGGCTTGGTGTCAGTGAAGGACTCGTGAAAGTTAGCGGGACAGTCAGTCTAACGCAAAGATTAATCCAAGGTTTCCTCTATGCCGACGTGGCCCAGGCCACCAAACTTCCCTCAGAAGTCCTTAAGGAGGTTGAGTGGTCGGGCAGCCGCCTGCCTTCGGCTTCAGAGCCAGGAGAACTTCAGCCCCCCTCACGGCAAATGCAGAAAGCAGGGAACAGCCGCGGGCTACCGGGTTTTGCTGTGCACATTCCTAGGAAGGATCCCAGGCAGGACGGGGCGAAGGGAAGCGGGAAATCCGCATAATTTGGGTTGAGCGACTGGAAAAACACGTGAAAGTGCATGTCGAGCTCTGGGGATATGCGAGGGTCTGCTGGGTGCCGCCGTGACTCCCCGAGCCTGCGCCGTTCTGCATCCTCCCGGGTAGGCACGGCTCCCCGGTTGGGTTTTGCGCCGGGCGGGCCAGGCGCTCAGCGCAGCGCGGATCCCCGCAGCCTCCCGCGGAGCCCGGCAGCGGCTGGATGGCTGGATGGCGCGGCCCGGGGCGGCTCCCCGGAGAGCCGGGAAATCCCGCCGCAAACTATTCGGACGTGCAAACGGCGCTGAGAAGGGCCGCCTGCTTTGCTGAAACAAGGCACACATATATTGAGTTTGTCAGGGATCATAAAATGTGAATTGATTATTCAAACAGCCATTGATTATAAAAGAATGCTTACTGCAGCAATGGGAAAGGTTAAAAGGAAATTGACCCTCTATGTACGTGACATAAAGTCATTAGGTAAATGAGATATTCATAGAGGGTGTAATCAAGGTCATGATAATTTTATTTGCGGTATTCAACTCAAACCTTGAGCTTCGTTTGGGGGGTAGCAAACTGTCCCCGAAGGAACAGAAAAGCCAGGTAGACCCCAGGTGCCGTAAAAAAACCCGTAAATAAAAGCCAAGAAGGGCTGCGAATTACCCCGAAGCCCTGTGTCCATGGCGGGCCAATCCCAAGACCCTGGCGAGGTGGTAGAGGGTGCCCAGTGCCCGCGGAGAGGCGCGAAAGGGGTTCTCACCCCGCTGCGCCTGCGGTCGCCTCATCTGAGCGGGAGAGAGCTAGAAGTGCAGGCAATGTCAGAGATCCTCGCCTCTCCCAGATAGGATGAGAACGTGCAAAAAAATTAGATGTATTTATGCACATATTTATCCCCTCTAATTATAGAAATTAATCCTCTTACTTATGACTAAAAGGTAACGTCTAAGGCGTCCCTTTGATGTTTAACAGCATCATTTGTGGCTAACATTCCAACTGATTAAGGAATAATTGTTGTTAAATGCTTTACAAGTGGATAGTGTTTAATTGAGAGGCATTCATAATTTTACGGCTTACCACAAAATGAAACGTAATTAAAAACACAGGAATTTCCAACTGATTTTATTCCAATTATGTTTATTGTTCAGACTAATTACTGCACAAGATGGGGTACTTTCCCCCATCTTTAAATGGCACACGTCTCCCAAATATACCCTTGTAGGTTTTTCTTTTCCAGGTATAGGCTTGGGACGGCTTTCTACAGCCTCCGTTCCCCCAGCCCCCCATTATAATTAAATGTTCCAGCCTTTTATTCTCTCCTCCATGCAACACCTTGGGATGTGAGAAAGTGATGGCAGCTCTCTTCCCTCGAAGTAATTGTAAAAGGGCTGATGAATTTCTTGAAGAAACACTTGCCACACACTGAGGAAACCATCTTCTAGCAGGATTTTACAAACCAAAGTAAACAAAGCACCCCAGGGGTGATTTCCTCCTTTTGCGCAGATTACTTCTCAATTTACCTCAGAAGTGATCACAAAAACACGCAAGAATTACAACAGAAATTATATTTGGTCTGGGGAAGATATTACGGATGAAGGGAAAAAAAAAAAAAAAAAAAAAACCGCAGAGAAATGCGAATTGTTCAAATGAAGGGACGGTTATTAAAATACCTGCCAGGCGCGCTGCCGTTCCCTAAACCCAACCTTTCCTTCTTCCCCGTGAACTCAGAAATCTCTTCAGCATCTCCTTAAACATACGTATCCCTGGGGGGTGGGGTGGGGGGAACAAAACCAACACACACAAAAAAACCCAACCCACACTTCAGGGTCTATTTTACCAACACCTTTAAAACAACCTTTTTCTCACGGAATGGGTGGGGAATAAAGTTACCTGACTAATTTCACTGTTTGCTCGATCGAAGAGAGTTTAGTGTGTAAATGGATTTATTTATTCCTGAGGTTTTTAATCCCTCAGCTGGGTTCTCGGAAAAAAATAGGGAGAGGTGTCTGAGACCATGCTAATAAAAAAATCAGCGCTTAAAGTTAAGGCGAATAATCAGACCAGATCAGACCCTGATAAAACGGGGGCGGGGGGTATCAGATGCCCAGTACTGCTTCCAATTTGCGTATTTCATTTGGCCTCCAAACCGTTAAGAAAGGATAAACCACAAGTTTATTGCTTCTTTTGTCTCCTCCTTTCTAGCAGGATTCAAACCCCGTCGCGTGTGTGTGCGATTCGGGGGCTGTTGCTCTCTTCGGGAGGATTTCGGCACTCATAGGTGTGCTTTGGCTCGTCTCTCCCTGTACAGGTTCCTAATTCTTCTGAAGGGTTTAATCTATGTGTGAGGGTAGAGAAGCGTTTAAATTCTACTGGGGAAATAAGAGGAGGGGGGCACTGGGGGTGGGGGGATTCCCTCTTATGGCAAGTTGGGAATAGCCCAGGCTTTCCAAAGGGATGTTTAAATTGGACTTAATGGAGCAATATTTCCACTTTTTTTTTTTTTTTTTTTTTTCCCCCCTCTTCCTCTCAGCTACGAGTCCTGACTCCTTTCATTAAACTGACATAGATTTCCAGAGATGGGGAAAAGGAGGGGTATCTGGGGTGGACATTTTATGTAAATGAGCAAATCCGAAATGTATTACAAATCCACTGTAATAAAACTGACAGTTTTGACAGTATTGACAACATAAATATATGTTGGAACACAGCACTTTCAGACACTTAACCGATGAAGCAATAAAAAGATTCGACTACAATATTTCAAATAATCGACATTGATGTTTTGATACATCATTTTTATACCTCGAATCGATCTATCATTCTATGACCGGTCAATTTTAAGTAAAAATCTGCTGCAATTATTTACGCTATTGCCAATGACGACCTAATAACTGTTTTCAATTAATTACTGCAAAACTAAGCATTATGAGGACTAACCGGCTCTATATTCCATTGTACGATCCTTTGCATTTCTTGTATGGAGAACAAACACATATATGTATATTGCATTCTCTTTGTAGGATCAAAAGAAATACGTACAAAGACGATCACAATCTTTTGGAGAGGGGGGGCTGGGGAAACAAACACCTCTCTTTCGGGAACACACCGTGGGGTCTCATCACGTACTTCTAGGAAACACTCTATAATATTTTGTCAGCTCTTTCTCTATGCAATACCAAACCGGTCTCCTAAGATTATTTCTTTTTTTTCCCCCTTTTCTCTTCGGGCTGCGCACTGAATCCCACTTCAAACAATGGGCCGAGCAGCTCTCGCACAGAGAAAAAGAAAAAAATAAATAAATAAAGGAGATTTGTGCCTCGAGTGATCGCCCGTGTGTTGTGAGAATCTCCGTATCATTTCAAAAGAGGTAGGAGGATATTATTCTTTCCGGACCGAGAACTCCAGTGTAAAAATTAGAGCTCTCCTTTTCTGGAGTTGTATAGGCAGCTGGAGAACAAAAGTGAGTATTTTGAGTGAGCTCTGAGCAGAGTTTGGAGCCTTCTCCGGTGCTCTGATATTGCACTAAAGCGACTGAGCTTGCTCTAACTGTCCTTTTTTGAACGGTGTCACATTGAAAAGATGTATTTTGTTAATGCTGCGGGCTTCTTCAAACAAATGCAAACTAGGTTTTTAACTACCCTGGTGGAAACAGCCTCCACGGCTTTAGTGGAAAGCCCTGACAGGTATTTTTCTTCTTCTTTTTTT
>JANIJG010008040.1:27020-66343 GCA_024611175.1 Megaceryle torquata | reverse complement strand
TTCTTTTATTTATTTCTTTTATTTATTTATCTTTATTTTTTATTTTTGTTCAAAATCAGTGGATATTTTGTTTGGCTCTCTATCTGTGTCCAAGGCTTATATGTTTCTTCACAACCTTAACATAGTTCTGGATGCATTTTTCAGTTAATTATTGCATCCTGACCCCTTACAAATATTTATTAGTCATTACTTCCCGTGTTCTCACATTTCACTCAATGAAAATATCCATTGTTAAGGAAGACCACCTAATTTTTTTTTGTGTAATCTGAAAACTTCATCAGTTGCAGTATATCATTTCAGGCACATACAACCATTGAACATAGCTGCATTAAGAAGAGTCCCTTTTAGGACCTCTCTGCATTACTAACTCTTCAGACATCCACAGTGAAGATCTTTCACTTTAAACTATTACTACAACTACAGCAGTTACTATGCTCTATTTACAATTGCTTTGTATCTATGATGGATCTATGTTCAAAAGACTCTAGGGAAAATACCTTTTAAACTCCTAATATACATGAGAGCAGAAGAGTTTAAATTTTGCTAAGAAAACCATTTCATTATTTTCTTGATCCTGCTTTCAAGAAAATTAAATTTCTGTCCTTGGGCAAATGAAAAAAAATCAAAACATGCAGCATTCCTGTATTTGTATGTTATATTCTGAAAGAAAATCAGAAAGAAAAACGTATTTTTGTTAAAAATCCTCCTAGTGTGTGGCAAGTTCTACTCCTTTCTACCATGTCTGTAATATTTCTTACTTCCCTCATGGAACTATTTATTTAATAGAATAGTCATGCCTGAGGGTGGCTTTATATTTTGAGGTGGAAGATGCCCTGAAAATCTAAAATTTTAATTATGTACAGATACACCTGTTACATTTATCAAAAAGAGGTATTGATGGCTCTGTGTACACATAAATATTCTTGTCTCTTACCGAAACTGAACTTGCTGATTAAGTAAGGCTATGGTCTTCAATAAGAAATGCTCATATAGAAAAGGAGAGAATATATTTTCATACTAGCTGTCCTATTAAATGTCTTCAGAGTTCCTAGAGAGTAAGTCTGTGGTGATGTATTTCTATAAATCATTAGCTATAGGCTTCTATGTGGGGTTATTGTTCAATTTCTTTATAGAACCTGGAAGGGAATTAGATATTCCTGCTACTGAATTTTGGATACTGGGTGAAATATAAGATACCTATTTGGCATAGATTCTTTTAAAGGCTTTTAGGCTGATAGACAAGAAGCTGGACATGAGCAATGTGCTTGCAGCCCAGAAGGCAAATCACATCCTGGGGTGCCTCAAAAGAAGTGTGGCCAGCAGATCGAGAGAGGTGATTCTGCCACTCTGCTCTGGTGAGACCTCACCTGGAATACTTCATCCAGCTCTGGAGCCTTCAGCACAGGAAGGACATGGACCTGATGGAGCAGGTCCAGAGGAGGGCCACAAAGATGATCAGGGGGCTGGAGCACCTCTTCTACGAGGACAGGCTGAGGGAGATGGGATTGTTCAGCCTTGAGAAGAGAAGGCTTTGGGGAGACCTAATAGCCACCTTCCAGTACCTGAACGGAACTTATAAAAAGACTGGAGAGGGCCTGTTTACAAAGGTCTGGAGTGAAAGGATGAGGTGCAATGGTTTTAAATTAGAAAAGAGTGGATTTAGATTGGGTGTAAGGAAGAAGTTCTTTACCATGAAGGTGGTAGAACACTGGAACAAGTTGCCCAGGGAGGTAGTTGAGGCTCCATCCCTGGAGACATTCAAGGTGAGGCTTGATGAGACTCTGAGCAACCTGCTCTAGTTGAAGATGTCCCTACTCTCATCAGGGAGGTAGGACTATATGACCTCTAGAGGTCCTTTCCAACCCAGATTATTTCTATGTTTCTAGAATTAAGTAAAATTTCAGTTTTCTGTATGTCTTGCATAATATCACTGTGATAAGAAGATGTTAGTAGATAGTCTATATTCCTGTTCAGGTCTGATCTTCACGAAACATTCTTGATCAGCTGTAATGCAATTCTCTTCATTCAGAAAGTAGACAGTATGGCATATTCCCTACATCAACCTCTTTCATTATGAACTGTAGCTATAACTTTCAATATGTTATACTTATGTGAGTCCCCTTGAGGCAACATTCTCACATGTAATGAGGAGTCTTTTTCAATATAATAAACAAAACTTCGTGTTTTCAAATTCAGTGAAAGGTTATTAGGTATTTGAAAGTTGTTTATTTTTCACACCATCACAGATAGCTGACTAAGTCCTGATTTGTGTCCTTTATTAATTCCGCAGTGTTGTTCTAGTTTTTCAGATTAATTTCCAGTATATTAGTGGAATTAGTAATTAGTGGAATATTTGGAACATGAGTATCTGTGTGTACATTTTGAGTGCCAAAATTGGATTTAGGTTCTTTCTTTGTTGGAAATAAAGTTTTTAGTAACTAATAAAAATCTACCTACCTACATTTGTTTAGACTTACTATTTCAGTCTCTTAGATTGTAAAGTAGACACCACATCTAAAAGTGTGGATTTGACTCTGTAAATGGAAATGTGCAATTCCTTTAGCTAACTTGGGGTTCCTTCTAGGGATATATGGACTATGAAGTAAGATATGTTCAGCCAAATACTGATTTCAGTCTCTTAAACCACCTTCTGAAGGGAGCTGATGTGTGGCATATAACCAGAGCATGAGATTATTTGCACCGCATGGCCTAAGTGGCTCTTACAGACTTGCTTTATGATGCTGAGCCATAAGCTTGCCTTTTCACCTTGCTTTCTTCTCAGAGGTGTGCATCAGCCCAGCCTGACCAGGATGTAAATTTGGGTTATGTGTCTCTCTGTTGTGTGTTGTTTAAAAACTGCTGTGAGATGATCAGCAGATTCACAGCTTTAACACTTCACAGAGAAGGAGTAACATTTAATCTTACAGAGATTGTAGTTCAAACAAACTTGAAAGACATTGGGCTAATGATGACAGTCATGTAGGCATAAGTATATAAAGTCATTCATTGACCATTCTACTATCCCAGTTAAGAGTGTCTGACATCATTCTTTTAAGCATGCAATAGTGATTTCTGCTCCTGCTAGGACACAATCTGACCTTATACAAATCTGCAGTGATTAGTTCTGCCAGGAAAATCAGTAGCTTCCAACTGCCTTAGACATATGGCCTTGAAAAGTCAGATCTATGGAAGAAAGGCTGTGGTGCTGTAAAGCAAAATGATCTCAGATTATTGTTGGAAAAAAGACAATGAAAGCTCTTTTCTGAGGTTTGGCCTGGTTAGAATGCTGATTGTCTTAGAAATTTGGTCCCAGATATAATTAAAACGTCATCAGACTTCTGCATCATAGAAGTCTGTGTAAGGCTGAAAACACAGCCAAAAGTAAATGTGTTTAAGATCTTTCGTAACACAAGGCCAGCCTGAAATCTTCTTTGATCTTTACTGGATTGCTTTATAGACAACCTATTTCACAACTGCATTTAGTCATCTGCCTTCATGATAGAAAGCAGATTTGGTGTATGCCTGTGCATTGTCAAAGTGGTAAGCTGGTCATGGCACAGGATCATGGAATGGTGTTGTCTTATGGACATTCCCTCTTTAGGTCCATTCTGCAACTTCATGACTAAGATGTCACCAAGCATAATTTCCCAGGTAAATAAAAAAAATAAAGGTTGTTTTGGTTTTTTTTTCATCTTTCTTACTTCCATAAGGAAAAGGAGAAGGTCCATAAGGAGATTTTTTTTTTTTCTTCTTCTTTTCTTTTTTTTTTTTTTTTTAATAAGATTATGCTTGCTAAGGAAGAAAAAAAATGTCAAAGAGGAAAGTGAGATTCTGGAAAATTCCAACTGTAATGGGTTGAGAGCTGCCCTAACTATAAAAATATATTTTTTTCTAACTTAACTCAGAAGCTGGTTAAACAAGTCTTAGCTAGTCTTAGACTGACTCTTTCAGTGGTTAACACAAAGACATAGGCACTTCCAGAGGATGACTTCTCACTTCCTAAAAGCAAGTCTGAAATGAACAGGATCCAGGGGTACTTACCAAAGACCAAAATGAACAAAAGAAGCCTTTAAAGGTTACAGTGACAGTAAATGACTGATATGTCAGAGTTCACACATTGTTCTGATAAGGCTGAACAGATTTTATTTTTTTTCACTTAAGTGTTACCATCTATCTATCCTCTCCAAGATCCCTTTGGCCTTTCCTGCTTAAAGTCTCTATGAGTTCATAATTTGTTCTTTGACTATCAAGTTGTTACCTCGCCTCACAATTCAATGTGTAGCCAAAAAAAGAACGTGGAAAATGCAGATACTGAAAAGTAACAGTCAAGACAAAGAAGGACAAATACTTAAAATCCCAATATGAATGAATGAGGACATTGAGCCCTTCACACAGAAACAGAGAAAGGTAGACTATGCTGAATTCAGGTATAGAACTGGATGTTCAAATCCATGCTGGATTCATAGAAGCCATATACTGAAGGGGATTTAATTTCTCATTGACATTCCAAACTCTATAACAGCAAGATAAACCTGTGAGACAGTCAGCCTGGTAGGGTAAAAAGAACAAATTATTCCAGCTCCTATACCATGCCTCATTATTTAGAGGTTCACAAAGTGATCTAAGATTCACTGTAAACACCCAGAAATTCCTTCATGTCAAACCACATTTACCAACAGGTTGGATCATCAATACAGACTTTTGCCAGATGTTGCAGAGACAGTGGGAAAAGCAGTGGCTGAGTAATGACTCAGGCTTTGGGCAAGGATGGTCCTACAGTCTGCAGCAGGTTTCACACATACCTTTTGGGAGACATAGAATCAGGCATTTAGAAGTTCAGTTCTGCAGTGAGAGTACTAAATCTACCTATAATGCTTTTCTACCAAGTCAGCTTCTTTCTTGGACATCAATTCTTCTTCTCTTCCTACTACTATACTCCTGTCTTTCTCTTATCTAACTCACTCCCCTTATCTGCCCCCTGTATGGAATACCAATCACAAGGTGTCTTTCCTGCTTTCATTTCTCTTGTTTAATCCCCAGATCTGCTGTCCTGCTATCTCCTGACTAGCACTACTTTCCCACACTCCTACCTCCCCTGGTCTGCTTTTCAGAGTAACTCCCAAGCTGAATTCTGACATTTCCAAGTCAGGCTATCTACTCTCTTAACTGAATTTTGAAATTTTACTCCAAAAATGAGGATGCAAATCTGCCTCCAAATGACTTTTATACATGAATTAGAGATATCAGACATAAGATGGGTTCATTCCAACCTCAAAAACAACCTTCCCAACTATTTTTTTCTGAAACCTCCTAAAAAATGAGTCCTGAGACAGCCTCAAAGTCAGAAAATTTTATTTAAGAATATTAGCATGGGAAAAACTTAAAAGCTAATAAAAAGAGAATCATATAGTCTTAACATAGAGATGTTGTTATCTACACTGCCTGTAACATTCCTATCATGTATATTGCCGTTGTTACTGGATGCCTTGGGATAATCCACAAATATCAGATTAACTACACTACCAAATGTTAAGCAAACAGAAGAGATTTATGTCAGTAGGAAATAGAAGTTGACCCTCACCATGTAGGAATGTTCTTAGGAAGGGAGGATCAAGGAATTTTTCCTAGTTAGACCATGGTATGTTGAGTGATTATTCTAATAGGAAATTTTTCTCTGAATCTCTTGACTAGCCCAGGAATTGAAGTTAAATGTGGTTGAGTAAAGAAAAAACCCTTTAATTCTGTGCTGATTAAAAAATTAATTTGGACTTACTTTATGGACAGATACAAAATGAAATGGCATCAGTGCTGTTTTCTGAAGCTTAGAGCATGAAAGAAAAACTGCAGTAAATATAAAGTTCATGTTTCAAGCAGGCAATATGAAGATATATGTGATACTCACTGTATCAACCTCTGGAAGTAGCAAAGATTCTGGGAAGAAAACTTAGCTCTTCCAGAGAAGTGGCAGGCGTATTAAAAAAAATAAACTTCTCACAAAGTGTAGCTCATCCTTTATATTTTTTCAGGTGTGACATATTTTCATGTCAGCTTTGTGCATCCAATTTATGTAACAATGCTCATCTAAGAACAAAATCTGTTGGGGAAATGCCTGATGCTTCTTGCACCACAAACATGTAAGAATTTTATTAGTTCTTTTACCCATAAGACATGAGGAATCTCAAATGAGAACTGCTAAATTGTATCCCAGAAACAAGCATGAAAGAACTCCTCAACTTAAATGGATGGCCATAAGTAACTCCTCATTACAGCTGTGTTTGGAAAGGACTATGAAGAGGTCACTAAACTATACATCAAACTGGGTATTGTTGTCAGCAAAACATACGTTTCTGGAGTTGACATGGCAGCATGCTGTGTCTCAGCATTATAGTATATGGAACAAATTCTGATGTCCATACTCAGTTAAATGTCACAGAATTAAAGGGGAACAGTGCCAGAATAAAGACTGAGTTATAGTTGGGATTGACAGTGGTTTACTGTTTCAAAGATGACTATTCCAAGTACTCCAAAATTCACATGTAATTCCAACTGTTTGGAAAATTGTTGGTCTCCTGAGGTGGCAAGGTAGAGTTAGTGTCCCAGTTTGAAGGTTATTTAATTGATTCCAAAGTGTTCCCATCTCATACCTATGGAGCAGAAGGCAAATACACTTGATCCTTCATTTATATGTGTAACTAAGGTTCAAACCTTGGCTCAGCCTTTCCCAAAATGAACCAAGACTTTTTGGTTACGTCTCAAGCACATAACAGCCATGGCCTTTTAGGCAAACAGGTAGTGGGAAAGAGTTAATATCCAAAATTTCTCAAGGCTTAAGTTAGATGCTCAAAGCCATCTAGGAAAATGAGCCAAAAGCAGCATCACATGAATGTTGAGGCTCAGTGTCTTTTGAGGAACAAGGGAGCTCCACACATGCACTAACTCAGTGCTTGGGAATCTCAAAGAGACATGTTGCTCCCAGTGACAGTAAGCTAAACTTCATATTATGGCCTTCCGGAGAACCAGTGCTATTCCTGCCTCTTGTCTAATGGGAGTCATCTAGGAAGTTTCACATGAGCATGTACAACCACACAGGAAGTGTATACATTAGTGTCCTGAGCCATGGGTCTTCCAGACTGGGCAATGACTGAAATGTGTTATGGCTACTTTCTGGCCCACAAGCTGGATTTCTCCTCCAAGGAAATGAGAAAATGAGAACACCGGAAATCATAAGGAAGGGCCTAGAATTTGCATAAATCTAATCCTGATGCTCCGTTAAGACATGAATGATGTTAAGACATGAATGCAAAGACATGAATGCACACCAATGTGCATGCAGAGCTGAAAGCTCAGAGCATACAAAGATCTCATACTGTAGCTGTAACCCAATACATATAACATCAATAATTTTGGATTCAAAAGACTATTTCAGGGTGCTTGAAAAATCCATATACAGATTCCAGTTTTATTTTATGAATACTTACCAAGGAAATTAACACTGATATAGTAGCTAGGATTATACTGGCATATTTGTTGGCCAACAGAGATGAGTATAAACAAAGCACAGCATGTCACTAGGTCATGTGGAAAAGGGTTCCCTCATACAAATCCTGTAGAATGAGCTCTTCATAATGCTTCCAGATGCTTCTCAGATGTGTTTTGGGTCAGAGATAATGTATAGGGGCTATCAGCATATGGAGGGAGCAGGGGGCTCAGGAGCAGGGACAGAGAAGGTGTACGGTTCAAGAGGGTGCTCCAGATGCGGAAGAGAAGAGAATGAGTAGATTACTTGCATCTCCTTGCTTTCAAAAGGTGGAGTTCATGTTACATGGAGCAGTAGCTTTTGTGTTCTGCTAAGCTCTGTATTAACAAAGTTCAGAGAAATTTAATGAAAATGTACTTTAAACCATTGAAATTTAACACTGTATCTGCTCCAAGGCTTTTTAGAAGTCTCTGAGTGGAAGTTTGATATTCTAAGATATTTCAAGAAAGCCTCTCATTTGTTTCTGAGTTCTAACCAGTCATACAGTCACTGAAAAACTCCCATGACTCTTTCAAGTCCATCTAATTTAAAAATTACAAACAATGGAAAGTTAAATGCCTGCAAATAGTCAGAATACAGCAGTCCTCTTGGTATTATGTAATGTATATTTTAATTGGGAAAAAAAAGTGGTATTGATATTTATCATAACTCTATGTTTATATATTGTGGTTAGCCAGCTGTGAAAAATATCTCCATCAGCTATTTCCTTTCTCTGTCATGGTTTGTAAAAAGCCTTCTGGAATTTCTTTAGACAAGAAATATGAAACTACTTTTTTACATATTCCATTAGAACTACTTCCTCAGTCCAAGAAAGTGGTGGAGAATAAGTTGAGTGTGGATTAGGCTTTTTAGGTAGTCAAATGCTGGTTGGCTTGTGTCAGGTATCTTGGACAAAATCTCCACAATTTTTCAGAAAAAAAAAAAAAAAAAAAGTCTATATGAAAAAATAGACCGATGGAGGAATTAAAGATGTGAAGTATTCTCCACAGTATACAGGAGTTCTACTACCAGTGGTGAAGCCATCTTTGGCCGATGAAGTAGAAACTGCAAGCAGATTTTTTTAATTTACAAGCTTTTTGGATTTGGCACAAAGAACAGTCTTTACTGACATGCAGTGATTGATACTGTACAAGACAGAAATAAAACTCCCTTCACTTTTTCCTCTCTCTCTGCATGAGTGATGAGTGTAATGAATATCTTTGTTCTTTTGTTCGCTCTTGTTCACTCCTTGAATTGCTGCTTGCAGTTGCCAAGTTGCTTTGCACCTGATTTGTCAAATCTTCTCTATCATTCATATCTAGCAAAGGAAATCATCTGAGGTTGGTTCAGTGGTTTCCAGAGGAACAGAGTCCTCATAGGTTGTGTGCACTTAGGTTGCCCTTGTCCCTTACCTGTCATATTTTTCTCATTGCTCCCAATTCCTTTTCTTTTCTCAGGTCTTCATGTCATGTTGGTGGATCTAATTAAATGTTTGGCATGAGAGGGGTGTGCCTGCCATAAAATATGTAATGCTTTTGGACCTGCACATCTACAAGATAAAATTTATTTTACTTCTCATTAAACGTGTCAGAGTCTGTGAAGTGAATAGTTTGACTCTGAGAAGACTCCCCTGCTGGGAAATGACAATATGCAGAAAAGATACTTGCAGCTTCTCAGTTGTCCCTAGATGAGATCCTTCTCATAGTAACATAAGAGATGGGGTTTCCAGATGTCACTGTCTCCAAAGGAAATAAGAGCCTCCTCTTTGTTACACTTCAGTGCACACCACTATGCCAGGAGTGCAGTATCACATCAGTGCTGTATCCCATAGCCTTAAGGATGACAAAATATAGGACTACAAAGAAAAACTGTAGTGGGTGAAGTACAGTTCAGTGGTTCAATTCATGTTATTTTGTATCTTCAACATTTGAAATCAATTAAGGAATGACTGATTATATCTAAACCCTGGATAGCCTTTTCAAGAAAAAACAAAATAGTTCCTTAGAAGAAAATTACCTGTGTTCTCTGAAGCTAGCAAATGAAGAAACACTCCTGTCTACAGCAAATGCAAGATATGTGACTGCTATCTACTAGATGACCTGAAGAGTTTACAGAAAAATGTACAATTTGTTCTCAGAATGAGCTCAGCTAAATCTGTCCACACTAACTTGTATGTCAAACAGTGCATTTGCACATTCAAGTACTAAATGTAGTTGTAAATTTATAGTAAATATGTGCAGACATTTTTTGTTCAAGTCACTGAATTTGCAAACAACTAAGAGAAGGTGAATCTTCCTGTTTTAAACCTTCAGTACAACTTCATTCAGCTTTTCTCTAGTGACTGTGTCAAGGCTGTGTTGTTTTACTATAATTCAGGAATGGACCTGCTGTGCATTTCAGCAAAAAGTACAGATTTGTTTCTCACAAAGCAGTATACAGTTATAATTAAGGGACCATTGCATCTCCATATTCAACTTAGAATGATCTAAATATTGGTCAGCACATCCATCTGAGTTCATTTCAAGGGTTAGTCCACAAGCATGGTCTTCACAAGGCAGGTTCTCTCAGTTCCTTTCCCAGGTTCAAAAGTAGCTTCATACTTAAAAGATTACCTAGCTTTTGAAAAGGCTGAAGGTTTAGATGTGTCCAAAACTCATTTTTGTCTCCTTTTGGGTCTGACACTGAAACAAGATTGAACCCATAATGGGTTGGCATGCATTTGCATAGTAAATGGGGACATGAACAGGAACCAACAGTTACTGTTATATAAACCAGTACAGTGTAGGTGCAGGCCTAGAGTAACTGTAGTCACCTTCCTTGATACTGGATGGAGTTACCTCTGCATTTCTAACTGTTTAATCTGTCCAAGTTTTCTGCATAGAATAAATGTTATACAGAGCTGTGGAAAGTACATTAAGAAAGTAGAAGCTCCTTAAGTATGTCCCCCTGCCTACACACTAGTGAAAAGACCACTGAGATACTTTCCTCCAATTTCCTTCCTTCATTTGCTATTGAATCTTCTGTCTTCAGTTACTACATTGCCCTGCATGTGATTTACACCTAAATCCTATCTTTTCCAAATGTAACAAGGGAAAACATTATGGACTGAGGCTGTTATTTGAGGAGGAATTAAAGAAACAAACTGAGAATTGGAAGAGTTTTCAGAAGCTTGCAAAGGGAGAGGTATTAGCAGGAGAGAGGAAGGATCAAAGTAATGAGAAGGCTATATAGGTGAGAAAGGAACAGTTTTCACAAACTGAATAAAGTGTCATACTTCACTAGCAACAGAAATTCCCCTGCTGCTTTTCTGAAGAAGCTGTTCTGTTTGCTGCAGTCCGGCTAGTCAGCTGGTTGTGACCTAGGAGTTTCCTTCCCAGCAAGCTGGAAAGGCTGGTACTGGAATTCCTCAGTAGCGATGATGGTGACTGACAGGGAATGTGAGTTACAGAAAATTCTTTCTTTATATAAGATTTGAAGCACAAAATTCAGCACAAAAAGCATGTGGTGTTTCCCTACAGTGATGATCTACACCAGAAATCCAAAAAGACAGGCAGAAAAGGAAAGGTTGAGGAGATGAAGAAAGAAAAATGTAGAGAGGAGAGAAAAAGCCACTAGAAGTTGGAAAAAAAACCATTAACAAAATAAGTACTATAGAGAGATTTCACTTGCTATGCATTACTCAAGAAACAGATTTATCTGACCTCTGGAAAAGCAATGTCATTTTTGGATGTCAGTGATGTTCTACCTGAGTCAACCTGGTATGTACTATGACCCCATATTTTGAGAAATTCTATGTGAGGAAGTGAAGACTTCATTTATGTAGATTTGGAAAGGAAGTCATAAAAAACATTCTTTCCACTCATATTTTTCTTGAATGGAAAAAGGCTCTCTGTCTTAGCTCTGTCAGATAAGCATTCAGTTGAAATCATGTTATTTCATAGACTTTACTCTCAACAGAAGCCAGTCTCCTCATGGGCCATTTGCCATACTGTCTGACCATATAATCCAAATAAGCCACAACTACGAAGCAGGGATAAAATAGAGTTTCAGTGGAAGACAGTGAACTAAGTAACCATATACTATTTGAGGAATTATCAGCAAAATGTTTCTCAACATGGTGCTAAGAACATTACTGTGTTACAGAAGATACTTTCTACCAGCCTGGCATTTTAGTAATTACATGGTAGCAGCACTTCTTATAATTTTCAGTTGGAAGGACAGAGGAGAAACACAGATCCATGTTTCTGCTTATATATAGAAGGGTGGACTTACAGAGGTCCTCCAGTTCTAGGTATGACAGACTAAAGACACAGCCTTTACTGTCACAATAGGACATGGCTTTAGGAACAAAAGAGTCTTTCAAGAAAAAGAATAGTCATTATATGCCAATTTAAATTTCCCCACAGACGTATGGAACTTACATATTTTGTTTTGTTTTGTTTTGTTTTGTTTTGTTTTGTTTTTCCTCTACTGTATTAAGACATCACATTCCTGGGGCTTTGGGGAAAAGAGGAAAGAGATTCTTTTTTCTTTTCCTACCATTTTTCTTCTTCAGCAGTTCATGAAGGAATAGAAAATAACTACTTCAGTGGCAAGCAGGAGAAAGTAGCTCTTTTTGAGAATGCTTGTGTTTTATATGAATCAATAAGTGAAACAACAGAATGGACAAACATGCTAAAACAGGATGCAGGACTCTCCCTCACAACTATTCTATTTTATACTGAGTGGTGGTTTTGCAGAGCGGAAGCGCTATAAAGGGGTTAGTCTTCTATAAAATATTTTTCTTAAAAATATGAGCCTAGCCTGAAAATAAGTCAGAGTGGGAGGGAGAAAGGGTTTGTGTATGTATGCATCTATATATAATAAAAAATAAAATAAATACAAATTAATCAAAGCCTCTCAATTTTTTTTTTAAATATTTTTTTAAAATGTTTTTAAAGTCCTTATGCTTGAGGGAAAAAAATAATTTAATGCAGTTTTTCACAACAATAAACATACAATCAAATATCAATATAGATCAGGGATACTGCACATTGCTAGAGTGGTCAAGTCAACAGTACAGTGCCTGTGGCTTCTCTCATGTGTCAAATAAGAAATAGGGGCAACGTGAATGGTGTCATAAAGTGACTAAAGTGAAGAAATAAAAACCAAGTATTTATACTTTTGTGAACTAAATTTTAGGAAGACAAAACAAATATTTCTTGCACAACTGTAATATGTCTTGGGGAAAAAATCCTCTTGAAACCACAGGTTTTTTCCCCTCAGAAACCTTTAACTAAAAGTAAAAGAAAAAAAAAATAAATTCCTAAGCCTGGAAAAAAAAAACATTTCTAAACATAAGCCTTTTGAATCATAAATCATCATCTCCCCCCACCTCGTTCTTCCAGCACAGAGCACCTGCTTTTGCTTTGTCCGGATCTGGCTGCATATTAAAGCTACTGAGTTTTCCTAGAGAAGGAATGTGTCTTCTCTGCAAACTGCCCTGCAGTCAGCACTGGTTTTGGAAGAGAAATCTAATCTCTGAGAATCTCCAGGGGGCAAACCGATTTCCTAAATCTCATACATCTAAGTAGTGGAATTGCATTAAAATCCAAGTTGCTTTTTGTGTTTGATTAGGCTTTATTACTCTGCTGCAAGTTGCACTGAGGAACTGCCTTATCCCTCACTGTGAATTTGCAGAAGGCATGCACCACTGGAAGTGAAGTAGCAATGGTGGGGGTCAGTGGAGTGAGCAGTGCTGTGATAAAATTTCACACTGCCACAAAGCTGCTTCTCTTTCCATCTAAGCCAAG
Organism: Megaceryle torquata; assembly: GCA_024611175.1. Classification (NCBI taxonomy): domain Eukaryota; kingdom Metazoa; phylum Chordata; class Aves; order Coraciiformes; family Cerylidae; genus Megaceryle; species Megaceryle torquata. The sequence continues at coordinate 53,035 of JANIJG010008040.1, read as the reverse complement.
CACAGTGACAGGAGAGAAAGACAAAGGTACAAAACAGAGAAACATCTTAGAGTGGTGACTGGAAACTGCCCATTCATCTCCCAAAGCATCAGATGCAGCCTGCATCCACAGTAGTCTTCTCCAAGCCCCTCTTTTAAATAAACTGTAAAATGTGAGCATACTGCCATCATCGGTGGCACATTTTGGCTGCCTATAAGATGATAGGGGACCTTGAGGAGTTTTGTTATTCTTATAGTTCTATGGTGTCTATAAAATCTGTTTGCATCTGGGCTAAAGATGCTTTTTTATGTACTATGTCACAGAATTTCTCATCCCCCATACCCTACAGACAAACCTGAGAGCCCACACCTTTCCAGTCTATCTGTCTTCCAGAGAGGAACATACGTCAACAAACATATTGCTCAGGAAGTAGAATTTGCTCTTTTCTTTGATGCTGTTTCTCCAGTACTTTTTATTTTTTAGTATTTAATTACAGAGAGGAGAAACAACAGCTGTTTTTACACTGCTGTACTGTGTCCCCCTGTGTACACACAATTTTGTTATTGAAAGCCAGAGAAGAAGTCTGGAGCACAACTGTCTCCATCTTCCTTCAGCTTTGTAATAGATCTGGTTTTTTCTTTTCACTTCCTAAAACACTCTTCTTTAATATGACTGTCATGCTCTACCCCAGAGCTGCATGCTAGCAATACATGGAGCACAGATGCCCCTGTATGAATAGCATTTCATTCATGTGGCTATGAAGTTCGTATTTAATTGACAGAATATACTACAGTAACTTTGAGAGATGAATTTCTGTTAGTGTGATTACATTAGATCTCACTTTCTCTTTTTTTTTTTCCTTTTTTTCTCCCACCTTGTATTCCACTTCAGGAAAGCACATAAGCCAATAAATAACTGCCTGACTAGATTTATTGTTTGCAACAGGACTACACATGTGCAAGAAATTTAACATATGCCCAAGCACTTAGCTAAAGCAACTTTAATGGCAAAATCATAATTACTGTCATAATCCTGTGTTTCACTTAGAAGTGCATATTTTTAACTGTGATTCTTTTACTTGAGGTTTAGTGGTTTTTAAGGGAAAGGACAAGTATTTATGCAATTTCTAAACACTTTTCATGTCTGCCCACCAACAAAAAAATGGAGTTTGATTGGAGAAAATTCTTGTAAGCAGTTATTTCCTCACCTACAACCTCTCAAATTGCTGCTATACAGGGAAGGCAGAGACCTGCCAGCTCAACACATTCAAGCATGCACCTTTGTCCACTGGTTTGTAGTATCAGGATGTTGTCCCATCAGATATGAACCTGCTGAGTCAGATACAGCAATCCAATGCTAACTGATACTGTGAATAAGCAAAGGTCTACAAAAAATGCACACCAAAAACACAGTGACAGATACCTCTGAGGAGGTACAGGAGCAGGCACCCATATAGGTCACTATCATTTACTTAAAAGTTCTAAGAAAATCCCTTGTTCTACATGTCTTTTTCTTTGTGACACTATTCAATGTGTTTGTGCTTAAGTTTCCTAGTAAGTATAAAATAAATAGAAAAGACGGGAGAAAATGGCCCAGCTAAAGTTCATGAGAGAACTGTCAAACTGCCATGCATTTTAGTACAGGTAGGAATGCAAACAGTATTTATAATATGAATGTAAACTAACTTCTAAAGTTGATAGTGCTATTCTACCGTTACAAGTTAAAAGGCATAAGCTACATCATGGATTCTTCCCTGCATTTAAGCAATAATGTTAAAAAAAGAGGAATACTAAAACCAAAAAGAAGATTAAAGGTATGTGACTGAACTTTTTTGTTGTTTGCTTTTATTAATGCATATGCCTTCTCAAGCCTCAAGGTCATGTTTGTTCATTTACACTGTACTGTAATACTTTTACATTACCTGAACTTTAGTTCTCATATTCTGAAAGCTAATAGCAATGATGTCATTACACATTTGCTTTGTGCTTTTATATAGAGATTGAAAAAAAGTTCTGCTATTTTCTTCTGTTTACATCTGTGACATAATTAATTCAGCCCATAGTCTCTCTATAGACATAGAAACTGAAATAGTAGATTAAGATTTCTCATACAGTTAGGTCTTCTGAGTCTTATTTACCATTACCATTTTCAAGAACATAAAGAAAGGGAAAACACACTGTTGTTTGATCTTTTCCCCAGATGTACTTTTTCCCAAACAGACTCCAAATATTTTATGGCTATTGTGTCAGCCCCTCACTTTGTTCTGTGGGTAATTAAGTCATTACAATAACATGTTATGTTACCGTACACAAAAAAAAAAAAGCAAAAATGCCTGCCTTCTATCAGGAAACTGTAAAAACCCAGATGTTTCCAGTGGTTCAAGCAGAATCACAGATCTATCACTAATCACTGGGTTTGTTTGTGTAGGAGAAAGTGAGCCCATGATGTCAATGTGATACTTCCTATATAGTTAATCCAACTCCATAAATTAAACTGCAGTTTATCTTTCAAACCTAAAGTGACAGTTTTCTTTAAAAAATAAATAAATAAAAAATCAATTTTAAAAAAAAACCTCAACCCCAAACAAACAAAAAGAACAATAAAAACAAACCAACCAAACAGAAAAAGGCAAACCAACAAAAAAATTCTAGGTATAGATGAGAAGTATCTGTGACTTCCAAGTCAGTCACATCAGTTCTGTGTACTACCAGATGACTGAGACATATATATTCAATGAAAAGTCAGTCCTGGGCACACAATCAATTGTATTTTAGCCCAAGTACTCCAGATATAGGATATAAGATTGCATGCCAGCTTTATGTTTTTAAGCCAACAGTGTGCCAGCTGTGGGAGACAGAGGATATTTAGTTTGGCATAAAGCTTGAATGGTTTACACAGGTGATGGCTGTTTCGTATTAAACTTGGAAGGACAAAGTTAACAAACTGAAAGACCTTTGATTTATTTGAATCAGAAAATGAACCTATACCAGGTTATTACTTTGCATCCTGTGGTCTCAGCATTTATTAATTAGAAACCCCAGGGGCAACTTACACTGGCCAGAAATCTCATTAATTCCAAAGGGAACAAGAGGTGAAACAGATGAGCTTTGGAGCACTGGTTGCATCCCTCCAAGGAGTCAGCAAGGCTTTCTAGAAACTTGCAAGAAATGAGCTCTCACTCATTTCCATTGTAGTTTAGGATGAATATTACAACACAGTCTCCAACAGTGAACTACCATTTGTGTTCCCATTTAATTTATTTATCTTTTAAATGACACATTATAATGTTGGGCAAGGAACATTAAGAATTCTAAGTATCATAGTGAAATATCACAAAATGAATCTGTTTTTACATTGTTGTTAACAGATACCTATGTTTACATTAGGAAAATAATTTATTCTAGATCCTGAAATACTTTGGATTAAGTTCTGCAGAATTTAGAAAACAAACTAACAAGCTACATGGTGATAAGTAAGAATCTGAAATATATACATTTGTAAGGAGAACAGAATAAAAGAAAGGGGAAGGGATGCTCTGAAATCACCTGCTTCTCAAAACAGTGTAAGATATTTCCCAAGCCAGAGCTCAAATACAGTTGCTCAGAAACAATTTCTTTTCATACATGTGTATCTGTTTACTAATGTACAGTATTTTCCTATGACAAAAACATAGGTATTATGTTAGTTTATTTTATGCAGTAAATAATTCCATGTTGACCAAAATATTAAATTTCTAAGCATACAGTTGAGTCAATCTACTGTAATTAACTCAAGAATACAGTATGTTAAAGATATGAACATTCTTATTTTTCTCAAACATGTTTTTTGTTGATTAGTGGAAGGAAGAGATGTTTTGCTTTCACTCAGAGAATGTGAAAATGACAGTGACACCTGGATTGCTGTAGCTCCTCTGATTTCAGGTAGAGGAGTGTTTTTTAGTCTATCAAATGCCACTCTTCTCTGTTGTGACCTAAGTTTTAATGAAAGGTAAGAGTTCTTGAATGACAGGTGCCTTTCAGTATGAATGTAGTAGAAACTGGTAGTCACTGCTCTCCATGGTGAAAATATCTTTTCCCTAACAGCTGGATTTCTGTTTCTTATTTCTGACCAAATCAGGCTTCTATAATTCACTAGTAGGCACCATTGAGGAGCTCCAATTTTGTTTCCTTGTGTGGTAGGATATCCCAGTTTCACAGACATCAGACTGGAGCAGGAGCTATGAATCTTAAGCCGAGTTCCTCTTGAGCTCAGAAGCATATCACTTTTTTCTTTTCTTGTGTTATACACTGGACACAATACGGTTAGTGAAACCATAATGCTCAAGTAAGGCAGTGGGTTTTGTTTCGTATGCAGATGATATCACTGGTGAGGTGTCCTTCTTATTCCTACTTCAATGATATTGTCATCTTCCCCTTAATCCATGAAACCTTTTTCAAATGAATCACCAACACTGCAAGGCAGTTAGCAATGGCTGGTGTAGAAAGCTAAGGACCAAGCAACAATGAGGTCCTGCAACACACAGGGGCCAGAAGCCTTGGGCAGCACTTCGAAAATTGAAAGGCGCATGAAGGATGTTGCTGGCAGCCTCCTCTGTCCATCATAATGAGATGTTCCCAGGTTTTCCTGCACACCCACATACTCTGTCTCTCCAGCTATTGTCTTAAGGGTGGGAAGACAGAGTGAGTAAGCAAATTGGTGTCAGATTCAGATGAGCCAATAGAATGGGAATGTTCTGAGTTTTGACCTTAAGTGGCCAGTGGCCTTTTTCTTACCATGCTCCTTTGGTGGCTACTCTGGTGTGGTGCTACTTGATTGTGCCTTGTGGATGGAACTTGGCCACAGACCACTGCTTAAGGAGCCCTGCCCATAGTGCTCAGCTATGAGAAACTGCCTGCCTTGCACATTGTACCTAAATTTATCTCACTCTTAGCTAATAAAATGCTTCACATGCCTAAGGCATTGTAGCATCAGTAATACTATAAATGTTCTTGATAAAAATTTGCTATTTGCTGTTCATGGAGTCTTTGTTGGGACTTGTCCTGAGCACTCCTCTACCAGCGAGTGTCAGTCAGAGTGGGTTCACCCATGGCAGGAGCTGCTACAAGGGAAGAGCTGGAAAACACCCCAGACTGGGCAGGACCTTCTTCACCTGAGGTCTGCCTCACCTGAGGCTCCCACTCACATTCTTACTGAGTCTTCATCTGCAGCTATGTCTGAACTTAATTCCCATTACCAGATCCATGTCCTGGCCCCTAACTGTGAGCTCATGGTCCCTTCCAGCTTCAGTCTATCCCCAGCCTCAGGGAGGTGCCCAATACCCTGGGCTGCACTGCCCTATACCTCCAGCTGCCCTGCTCCTGTCTGGAGGTAGAATGGGCCCTGGCTGCCAATCCATGCCCTGACAGAACCCCATAGGCATCCTCCACCACCCCTGGGGAGCCCCAGGGTCCGACAGGGCCTGGACTATCCTCTCTCACTCAGCTGCACTTCTGCTTCAGCTTTGGCTGTTGCCTAAACCCTTACTGGCAATTTCAGACCATTTTTTCACTGATATCTGCTATAATTCTGCCAGGCAGTATTAAATAGCACATACTTGCCCCACTATCCCAAGGGAAACAATAGCATTAAATATTCATCTTTATATAGAGATATCTTTTGGGAAAGAAACACAAACCCAAAAATGATCACAAGCTAAAAAGTTGGCAGTGACACAGATAACTGTACTTATCGGAGAGTACTTTCAAGATGTGATTTGCAAAGCAGAGACAGCGAGCAGAAATCAGGAAGGGGAATGCCATGTTTCTCAGCAGATAAATGACAAGCGGACCTGGACCAGGGTCAGAAAACGAGTAAGTGTTGACTACTTACAAAGCACACTTCATTCGCTGTGACTGATTGCACAGTGTCATCATTTGGATTAGGTGAGCAGGAATGCAAGACTAGCCCAAAAGCTTTTTAGTCATGTTGGAAAAAATGCACATAACGATGAATATTAACCACACATCTCTGGAAACTTTTTTTCAGCGTCCTCAGATTACTTGAATTGCAGGCTTTTGAGCAACTTGTGGTCCTCCCATGATTCTTCTAAAACATTCCAGGCAATCGTTGTTTTTAATTTTTTTTTGTTAGATAAAAAGGCAGCTACAGATTCACATCAACTCTCTTGAAATCCTGCAACAGTAGGGAGGAAGAACTTAGGAAAGCAGAATTGGTGTCACAGGTCTCATTAAACACCATCAGTATCAACATTTATTTGTGAGTTCTGCTGTTGTTGAATGACATTGTGGACCTAAAATGGGACATAAATCCAAAACTGTAATCCTGAAAACAGCTGTTCTAGTTGCTACCCAACCTTGTAAGCACGCATACTACAGAAGCTGTCTCTAAAAATCTCTAGGTCTCAGAAATCCCTGAGAAAGTGTGGAAGAAAGTTGGGCTACCTCAGTGCCTGGCTCACTTTGATCAGAATAAAAATAATAAGTGGCAGGGTTTTTTTGTTTAAAAAGCTTAAGAACCTTAAGAGCTCAAGTCTGTTTGCTAAAGCACTCATTACACTTACCTAGAGGCTCCTTAAAATTCACAACAGTGGCTGCTGCTTTCTTTTAAAACCAATCTCTTTTACATGCCCTGGGTATTTAAAACAACAAAAGAAAACACAGTATGTGGAAAATCTGCTTTTAGACTCTTCCACTACATAGGAAGATTGAAATCCTGCAGCAAGGATCCTAACCAATGTCCTAGGACAGCAGGTGTGCAAGAGGTGCAGCGGCTGTGGAGGGGAGAGGAAACCTCCATTACCCATCACTATCCCACCCTTTCCTTCAGAACCTCTTCACCCAAAAATCTGAATAGTCATGCCAAAACCAAAGCATACAAAAGGGACCTAGTTCTGCACCCTAGTGAATGGGAAACTGATCAATGGAAAAGGACCTGTGGTCAGATAATTATTTCAATAACTATTAGACGTTTGAGAAGACAATTATTGGGTGACATGAACAAATAAATGGCTCTCAGCACAGGGGAACCAAACACTTCAGAGTCTAGAAAAAGGCTGTGGACTCCACTGTGGGACAGGGTGACATTTTGTGACTTAACTTTTGTGTGAGAGTCTCTCTTTAAGGGTGGTTAGAGATCAACCTTTTAAGTAAGAGCTGTCCTATTGTTTCAGGTAAAATAATATAAAAGTTTTTATAGATGTAAACAAATGCCCAGGACCTCAATCAATGTCCCCTTACTGTAGCATGTCCACAATAGGAGCTGAGAGGGTACCCCATTGACCTATTCTTGGTATGACATCAGGGTATGAAATAATGACAGATCTATGAGGGATAAAAGTGAGCTGATTTAATCTATTTTCATTGTCCAAACTTAAAATTCCAGAGTGAACAGCTAGCATTAATGAAGCAATTATAAGTGATAAATGGAACAATAAGGCTGATGTCAATGCTCTTATCAGTTTATATATTCAACTTCATTTCATTTCTGTTCTTTTCTAGTGGGAAAAAATAATAATAAAAGAAACATTCAAAAATAAAATGAAACGGCAGAAAGCAGAGAGAAACAGTCAAGGGAACCTTATGTCGTTTCTCACAGAGCATGCCAACATGACAGGTGTAATGTGTCATGCAGCACCTAACAGGGTTGTCTTTTAGAGTTCAAGGAAAAAAGGGTAATGGTTTCCTTAGAACAAGATTCTTGCAGAGAATGTATATGAATAAGAAAAATAAAATACTGGATTCTTAGCCTACTTGTTCAATTTGTCTGAAGTTATTATGCAAACTCTTTCTAATGAAGTTTGCAGCTTGCTGAGTAATTTCCCAACATTGCTTTTTATTACTGTAACTGAACTATCCACAAATGAAAAGTTAAAAACATTGTATTCTCTCTATGATTTCAACAAATCCTTAACAGATACTGACAACTACACAAATCTTTCTTTTAAGGAAAGCTGAGCATTATAAGGACTGTTAATGTAGACTGAGTGGAAATGATCTCCTGTTTTAACTGTCTAAAAGTGAATGCTTAGACTCTTCCTGTTTGCAGGAGGTAGTGACACCTCCAAAGGATAGTGGATCTCACTTATCATAGACATCAAACTTAGGACGGGTTGAATCATCTCACAGAGATATTTGTCTGTTGCACTGATGATATGGAAAGCCTATACATTTAGTATGGGACAGATGTCTAATTTTTAAATGGCTAAAGTTATATCAAAACAATCCTGTCCAGAATTTCTATGAATTATATTTGGCATCAGATTAGGCTCATGCTAGTGTATCTGTAAAAACAGTATCTATATAATTTTCCAATAGATCTAGCACACAGAAGCCTTTTCTTTCTCAAAACTCAAGTGAAAAAGAGCAAATGAGAGTTCTTAAATGTTGTTCATACTTTTTTTCTTAATTGGACCTCAGTGCAAGTTTGCATATCTTAAGAACCTAGATATCCTCCTTGAGGTCAAAAAATCCCTACTCATGTTCCTGCATGTAAATACATACTGTGGAGTGGATGCTTATGATTTGTGTTTTTATGAATGCCCAGGACAAGTTGCTCTGATCTCTTCAACATTTGCCATGTAATAAGATAGTGAATGTATCATTCACAAATATATTTTGGTTAGTAGGGAAAGAAATTTTCCTGCCCAATAACTGGTTGACTTTATTTGTATATCTGACTTGTGGTTATCATTTTGAAAAACATCATAGACATATGAAGGGTCTTGTTAGTAGCTACATACTTGGAAAGCCAGAGGTACAAGCTAGCTAGTGCCACAAATGAAAAGCGATTACAAATAGTACCAGTCACAGATAACCAAATTTGTTTCTTGTATCTTTTCAATCCACTAATCAGTGACAGATGTCTGCTACACTGCTTAATTTTTCTGTCAGCCAAGATAAATATTTTTGGGATGAGCTTTGCAGAACAGAGGAACAGAAAATTGTTTGGAAATATTATGAAACTAGAAAATAAACTAGAAAATAAAAGATGATTAAACAAATCTCGGGCCTTTGTAATGTGTTCAAGGATAAGATCAAAAAAAAAAAAAAAAAGCATGTAAGCATACAAAATTGATTGAAAATTGATGTTCTTAGCTCCAAGACAAAGAAACAAACACCCTCTCTAGCTTCCTGAGGTGCCGAAAGGCCACAGATGCCTCCATTCTTTTTCACAGACCTTTCTTTAATATATCAAACAGTGCTGCTTTCCCTGTGCAGAAGGTCTGCCCTGGGCTGGGCATGGAGACAGCTTTCCCACTGCATTGGAGTTGAACATCTCCCTGCTGAGGAAAGGCTGAGGGAGCTGGATCTCCTTAGCTTTGAGAAGAGGAGATGGAGGGATCACCTCATGAATGTTTATAAATATGTAAAGGGAAAGTGTCAGGAGGATGGAGCCAGTCTGCTTTCAGTGATGTCCAGTGATAGGACAAGGGGCAGCAGGTGCAAGCCAGAAGATAGGAGGTTCCATGTAAACATAAGGAGAAATTTTTTCATGGTGAGGGTGACAGAGCACTGAGACAGGCCACCCAGAGAGGTTGTGGTGTCTCCTTCTCCAGACACATTCAAAACCCACCTGGATGCATTCCTGTGTGACCTAATCTAAGTGATCCTGCTCTGGCAGGAGGGTTGGACTAGATGATCTTTCAAGGTCCCTTCCAACCCCTAACATTCTGTGATTCTGTTTCCCTGCAGGGACTACAGCACACTAGCAAAGTGTCCTACCACCTACCTCCCCAGAGGAGATACACAATGAGAGAACCAAATCCAGAAAAACACATGGGAGATGGGGAGTGGGACACACAACATTTTAGCCATAGACATTTTTACCATAAAACATGTCTGGAAACGGAGAGGATGAATATTCTTATGGTTAAGATACTTCCCACGGTATGAGGAGGTCAATAACATCACAAGATTGACAGTGAAAACCAGGAAGTTGATAGTGTGTGGATCTATATTTAACATGTGCAGAGACACATAACAAATACCTAGTTGACGTTACAAATAATGAATGCATTTTGCATTTCTGGTCTGGCTTTGAAGAATTTTTCCTGAATATATTTTGACCTAAGATTATCAGCTCATATCTATTTTCTTTGGCTCTCTAATGATGCTGTTGATTACATCATGGTGGAATGTGGACTTATGCTTGTGAAGTTGAATGTTACAGTGCTTGGTAGCATTGGCTTAGTATTTGATCTGCCTACACATACTCTTTGGAGGAATGGTTATGAGGCATGACTGAAGTGAAAGCATTAAATAGAAACAACAGTGACTTATCTGCCTCCTTTAGTGATAAGAAACGTGGGAAAAGAAAACCATATGGTTAAAACAAGGGCTTAATCATACCTGTATAGAACTATTATTCTGTTTTTATTATTAGCTTTTTGTATTTTTCCTGCTTCCATCCTATAAGATCTGTCACAGTCTACAACTGCAAATGCAAATCATTTAAAACATAGTCTCACAAACCTTCTATTGCAAGTCTGCAAAGCTCTTATTTCTGAGTTTTTTCTCAGCATTGAAATTTCTCAGGACCCATTTGAAACCAAACTTCTAATGCTTGGAGAAGTGATGATAAATTGTCATCTTGAAAAGAGAGTGTGTGTTTCAGTATTTCATACATTTTGGTTTATATTTTCCTTGCTTATTTCTGTCCTTTTTTGAACTTATGAAGAGTTCTGATCATAGCTAGTTAACCAGAAACAGAACAAGACAAATCCTATGCCAAAGAAAGAGATGTAATTTTAATGTTGCAATGAAAGATAAGATAGATGTAGGAGAGTTTAAGAAGAGGATGATAATAATCACCCCGTTGGCTGAAGAGGTGTCAAGTTTTTTGCAGGTATTATCACAAAGGAACATCCCAAGTTGACACTTAAAGGAAAGTAATTATTTGAATTTTACAGAGGCTCCCCCAGGGAAAAGCACTAGCATGAAGAGAGGAAGAATAAACATGCCATATGAAATAAATCTAAGAGGTGATGAGGCCAGGACTCATTGGAAGCAGGAATAGGACTTTCCAGCAATAAAGAAAAAAATACAGTGAGAATGAAGACTGGCAATGAAGGGCCTGAAAATGAAAGATATGTAGGCTACATTTGATAAAATATGGAAACAAAAGCCAGTGGGATGCAAAGAGAGAGATAACTCACAGTGGTCTAAGAAAATGTTTATGTACAATAGTTTTCCTGCAGCAATATTAATAAGGAAAAAATCTATTTCTCTATGTTGGAATAAAAGAATATTGTATTAATTTGTGGGAAATGAAATTTTAATTTGAGGGGAGCATAAAAAAGAGTAATATCTCAGAAAACATAAACAGAAAGAAACTGCAAGGCTTAATCCAGGTAGAAAGAACCAAGAAACAGTCTGAGTAGCAATTATGTGCTGGCTGCATACCCCAGTAACCAGCAGTTTCATGGTGCTGTCCACAGAGTACAGAAGAGACAGGGGTACAAACTGACTTCCTGGTCTTGTAATGGTTTTATTCTGTTATTCCATCCATTCTTCTATTGTAAGAATTAGATAGAGTTTAGTAGATTAAAATATGACATTTATGAGACAGCAAGAAAGCTATAGCTTTTATATGAGGCAGTCCAGTTAAGTGGTTCTATTTCTGTTTCTAAAAACTCACAGGTACGTGTTTAACAGAAGTTAGTATATTGTCCTGGAAATACTTTTCTACTAAAACAATAAATAGCAAGAGGATGTTTTATGACAATATTCATCAAAATAAAATATTGCATCATTTTGGTTTGTAGTCTGATCATTCCAAACCTATTAATCTCCTGTTGTTAAATAGAACCATTAGCTGAAGAGAAGTAATTTGAACAAAATGTTCTGACAGATGTCTACTAATCATGTCCAGAAATCTCATGATGTTCCAAAAAGGTGTTTTCTGTATCACTGGTGAAATATCATTTCTTCTTCAATGTTCTTATAATTTTTTTTCAGAATCACCCTCTGTGACATGGTCTGCAGGAGAATTCTTTTGTGCTTGATCTCACCTGTGTTTCTGTACAGTTGTTTTTGAACCTGGCAAGCACATTGCCAATGTTTGGATCATGAAAATGTGATCATATATTTAAACCTTAAACATTGTCTTGTGCTACAGGACATTTCAGAACATGTGTTTAGCCTAATTATAAACCTGAATATCCAAACTCTTTCAAAGTATTTGGAGACCAAATCTATTATTTTGCCTCACTTTATAAATCAGTGGAATAAAAACATTGTACATTTTTTTCTATCCTCTTTCAGTATTACCTCTTCAATAAGATATTGAGATAAAACATAATATACTGATTTATTTGTTGTGCTTTGTACTGGTGTACTCGGGGTGAATATGGATTATCTCCCCCAAAGTTTCTTCAGAGTGCCAGATAGCTACAATCTTGAAGCTACCTACATAGTAGCCCCAAGTGTTGCCCGTGAAGAAGAAATGTTGATACACTGAATTATGTTAAACCTGAGAGAAATTTATTCCGAGACAATCAGCATAATATGCTTTACAATGCTCAGACTCACTGCTTTGTATACTACCTGACATATTTTTCACATAAAAAATAAAGAAAACCAAGCAAAATATGACACTTCAGGAAACCTTCTAGTCCATGCATTGAATATTCAAAGGCATTCATTTTTCTTTTCTGTCCAGCCAAATTGAAACTTAAGAAAGCCAAAGTTTTTCTTATACTGAATTGCAAATTTATGTGAAGAAACTATTCTTGGATTACTATTACTTTAGAATAATCTGGAAAAAATGTATAAAATTTTTACTCCTTAAGTGTGATACTGAATAACAGATTCTAAATCTAAGGATAAATGATAGAATTACTTTTTTAGTTAAATATGTATTCATACTACAGAATATTTGTTATATATATCCCCAAATATGAAAGTTTAAAATGGTTTTACACTTTGAATTCATCAAGACATAATTAACTGAAAGACCAACAAATATATCAGTGCTGGTGCCAGTCATTATAAAGATGTAATTTTGTCAGGAAGGGCTGAAAATCGAGGATACCTTACTCTTGGTCTGAAGTAACGTAAGAATAACATCTCTGCTTCAAAATAAGGATATTTCAGCCCACAATCCTGTCACCAGCAAGCAATCAAGAGTAAGAACAAGGCAAGCATATATGATAGTTCCCCCTACTACTTTCCAAGTCTCCAGTGAGGGTGATAATGAAATTCTTTAAACAAATGTAATTATGCATTTTTAGTAACTGTCGGTGGTTGTATCTCTCATATATATGTTTTGTCTTTTTCTAAGCTTAGGTAATTTTTTAACATTCACAGTGTAATTTATGAAAGAGTTCCTCAGGTTGGTTGTCTGATCCATGAAGAGCTGTCTCCTTCTGTTCATTATAAACATGTCTACTATGCACATCTAAGATCCCTCCTGTTAGAGTGGAAAAGGCAGTGAAACTGTTGACCCTCCATCCATCCTCTATAAATTATTCACTGTTCTCTATTCTCTTCCTTTTTCAACCTTCCTCATACTAACATATCCACTTTGATGAGGTCACCAGAACCTCACAGCATGTTCAGGATGCAAATGAACTGTAAATACACAGAGTGGCATGATGACATTCTCTGTTCTCCTTTCCACTCCTGAGAACTCATAACATCTGATGTGTTTCTTGCTTTGTTTCTGCTGTTACAGAGGTCTGATTTGATGTGTCCATGGGAATATCTGTCACAAATCCCAAGACCATATTGCTGAGAAGGAAGTACAGGTCTGTCAGAGCCCATCTATGCCTGACCCAAGGGGCAGGTTCTGATGAGATGCCTAACCAGTGGGATTGGTCTAAACAGTAGTGTCTGCCCAAAAATGTGATCACTTGTCAGAGATAGTTCTCAAGTCTTACCCTGTAGTCAGGAGAGAGATTAGCACTCAGGTAGTGATTTGTCATACATTGTTGAGAGATTTCATCACACATGCTGGATTGTCCCCTATACCTCCCTGTTGGTTTCCTGTTACCTAGTCACACAATTTTTTGAAAGAAAGTATCAAATTAAAAAACAAACAAACAAACAAAACAAAACAAAACAAAACAAAAAAAAACCCAGACAAACAACAAAGCCCACCAAAAATCCTCAGCTAGGACCACCTACTTAGTTGGGGATAAATTGAAGGCAGTGTACTGAAAAATCCACAGCAATGTCTTCTTCAGAAATTTTGTTTCTACCATATTCAGTGTGAATCCACTGCCAAAGAGGTACATATGCTTTGAAAGGATGCTGTGAAAAAAAAGATGTAATGATGTGATATGTATAGTATGAGGCAGGGAAAAATATGGCATAGGAAAATTATAGAAGCCCAGGTCTTCAAGCATCTGGCCAGTCTGACATTCTGCATTCTCAGAGAATGAGCTGAGTATTTCCCATTTTAAAAATGTTAAGTCCACAAGTTAATCTAGTAGGTAACTTTCAAGTACCCTAAAACAAAATTAGTAAGTCCACATTAATGTTCCAAGTCCCAGCAGAGATCAGATTGTTAAGTACCCGTGTAAGTTCAAGGTGTCATTTAGCTTCTAAAAGTTTCAGCCAGCTTGCTTTCACTTCATAGAAGTTTACAGTTACTAATAATAACAAGTTATGTAGATTTATGATGTGATAATTTATCTAGATCTCAACTCCTAGATAATTGGCATCTATCACAACCTGTGCACAAAGGAAAATTCTCTATTCAAATATTTTTAGTGTAATTCTACAGACTGAATCATCTAATTTACAACCACAGCTCTATAACTGTAATTTCTGTTCTACAGTCATCTTTTGTTTATTATTCAGTTGCTTAAAATTCTGAATCTTATAGCATTGGGTGTCCACTCAGTTATATGTGGATGCTTAGTGGGAAAATAGTGATTAGTTCTGAATTTGATCTCAGTCTTGCCTTGTTAAGTATAGCTTGTTACAGCTCTTAACAATTATTTTGTTCACATTGAACACACAAGCTGAATCTTTCAGACCAAGTCTTTGAACAACAGTATTTTTTATTTGGATTGCTTTTAGAAGGTCACCAACCAAACAGCATATCTTGCAACCCCCACTCTGGGAATTTATTAAAGAATTCACTTAATTCACTACTAATTTTCTTCTATAATGCCATTTGGTGTTTGCCATAATGACTACTTCAAGAAACTACTGTTTTAGCAGAGGAGTGACAGAATTCAAAGGTCCAAGTTTACTTGTTAACAGTAGGAAAAAAAAGGAATTGACAGATTTTACTAAAAACACAAGGTGGAGGATCTTGGAAGGAATGATGGAAGTGCTTTTACTTAAGTATGTTAATTATTGACCATTCATTATGTAGAATTGCTAATCTTGCTTAGAAATTGGTTATTTCTCATTTTCAGTGCCAGTTTTCAGATGATGTCTTCACTAAATGGCTATAGATTCTATGTTTTGTTTGTTTGGGGTTTTTTCACGGGTTTTGTCATGGAGATTTTTGTGAATAGTTATTTAACTTCTTGCAGTACAGCTGATAAACACTGGTGAGTTGGAGTAATACCACTATAGAAAATCAGGAAAATGTCAGAAGTGCCTAAGCTGAGGAAATGGTACTCTAGTCATCTTCTTGGGAAGCTGTATTTATATGTATTCAAGGAAAAAGCAAATAGCGACCTACTCTCTCCCATGAAACTAAACCACACCAAACCACACCAAACCAAAACCAAAACCAAAACCAAAACCAAACCAAACGAAAGCAAAACCAAAACCTAACAAAACACACACAAAAAACAACAAAAAACACACAAAATAAGAAAAAACAAACCCCCAGACAAAAAAAAGGGTGAAGCAAAATCAAAAGACTCAAAGTTATGTGCAGATCAAGAATTAATTATCTTCTTAAGCAGCTGAGATGTGAAACCCCCTCCCCACACAGTCTGAATTATGTACAGACTATGCTTTTGAGAATGATACCTGGATGCTCTGAGCCTCAGTGACTATACTGGCTGGGACTGTGCATGAATCAGCTTGAGAGTTGTGTATTCTACACGTTCCCTACATCACTTCAAAGGAAAACAAGTTCTTTTAGAATTATTTTTATTTTGACCTGGATTTCAGTTAATTACTGAATATTGTGAAAAAAATTCTTTTAGAAAGCTAACAGAATTCAGAGTGCTGAAAATCAGTGGTGTCAGGTGATATACACACAAGGCCTAGGATAAGCCAAACACACAGAAATGAGCATGAGCTCTTACTATATTAAGATCTGCCATGCTTAGTCTGCTTTTCTCTTTATAAGCAGGGCTCAATTAATAAATGCCATGGGAAGTTGTTTTCTTTACAGCCACTAACTACATATTGGAGAATGAGTTTGATCTTGCAGAGAAGACAGCATTGCTTTGAAAAAATAAGAAGGAACACCTAATCCTTAGTGGTCTAGACAACAGTATCTTTATACATATGCTGTGCTTTATTTGTAGCATTCCCTGGTATTCTTCCAAAAAATGTAATTTCATGAAGATTGATCTCAGAAGACTGGCTAGTCCCTCCTCCCCATGCATTCCATATGGTATTTTCTCGGCTGCATAAGATATGTCAGTGCTTAAATACAAACCCAAATATAAGCCACTGTGTGGCATCCACTAGCATTTTTCTGACTGTTGGTTGAAACTGATGATAGGTGCAGCTAGCTGACCTATTTGTCTCACAAGATATGCTTTTACTCTGGTGGAATGACAGTGAAATTGCTGTGTAAGTTAATTAATTCAGCTTGCAATTGAGAAGCTTTTCATGGTGCAGTTTCAAATCCAGGCATAAAGAGAAGGTTTGAGGGGACCTCTGGAGATCATCTCATTCAACCTTCCCTGATCAAGCAGAGTCACCTAGACCCAATTGCCCAGGACCACATCTGGACTACTTCTGAATATCTCCAAGGATAAAAACTCTACAACCTTTCCGGGCAGCCTGTGTTCAGTCACCTTCACAGCGAAAAAGTCTTTCCTGATGTTCTCCATTTTTTTGTTCTACTGTTTTGGTTTTTTTCTTCCCTATTTTTTCTTATTCCCCTTTTCCTTCTTTTTTTTTTAAAAAAAGTAGCTTTTAATAATGACACTTAGCTAAATTGTGTGGGCAAAACAACATAGACAATCAAAGTTTTTCCAATAGATTAAGTTTAAAAGTGCTTATAAATTTCCAACAAAGCTGTGTTCAATAAATGTCACAAGTTAAAAATATCCTCCGGGTCTTGGACATATATTACCTCTAACAGGACTATTAATCACTTTTCCCTTACAATATTACTACACTGAAGTAGCATCTTTTCCTTCATTTGCATAAACAGTGAAGAAAACCAACAAAGTGACTGAAAGCAGTTAACAGAGGAACCCTTCCTGAATGTTCACGTGAAGTTAAGAAACTTTACTCATAATGCATTTTGGTGCATTTGAATTTATGTGAAGTAAGTTATACTAGCAAATTTTCTAACCTAAATACACTTATCTCCAAATAGCATGTGAATTTTGGGGCATTAATAAATGAGCTAGAGATACAGAGTCCTAGAAACACATAGAAGTCAAGGCAAAAGAAAAAGCCACACAGTGTACTGTGCTCCTTCAGGAAGATTTTTACTTGAGAAGACATTTCTTTATTAATAAAATGTGGTTTATGTGTGGACCTTGAACAGATGTACACTTTTCAAAACTTAATAAATCATATAGACTGTGTTTTTCATAACATGCTGTTCCACCCACTCTCCTGTTTAAAGAATACTGCAACAAATGACAGACCTTTCCTATCAGGTTCCTTGATTCATGGTCTGTCAAAACAATGGGGAAAAAAATTCCATAGCTGAGGATCTTTCTTTGAGACTGCTCAGATCCCTCTGATCTTCCTTGAGAAGAATCAGATGTAGTATTGCAGGAAGAAAGGTACACATTCAACAAGGAGTAGGTTTTATAGGTCAACATCAACTACTTGCGTTGGGCACAGAAATGAAAGAAAGCTCATAGGCCTAGTAAGGCAATTGACTAAAAGTTAACTAGAAGTTTGTTGGAAGCTCTTTTTCTTTACAGAAGGTGAAAGTGTTGAATGTTTTCCTCATCAGATGACAAGATGATGCCTTTGCTTTAGTGAATTTGATGTTTGTAGACATGAAATTATGAATGTGGATAGGATCTATGGCATAGGCATTTGGTATAAAAGATCCTCTAGAACTATTCATATCTAGGAGCACGCACAATGAGTGTAATTAATTTTAACACAATATTAATAAAAGACTATATATGTTGATATATGACAATAATGCAGTACAGTACAGTATGGTACATAAGAAATAAATGTTCCACCACAGCTTTGAACATCTTAGACTGTAAAAGACTGAAAGGCTAGAGAAGACTTTACCTGAGGGCCAAAGAGGTCTATGTTACAAGCCTTCAAAGCCAGTAGCTGCATCTGTATCTTTTGCTGAGGAAAACACTGTTACTGCCTGTCCTGAGCCACAGTCCAACTACATCCTGCCCTGCCTCATTTTTGGGTGTTAGTTCCAGCCTTTCTAGATGTATTAGCCGAAAATAGTATTGCTGATGGAGATGAATCCTGCATTCTGCAGAACCTCTGCTTCACAACCACGGTAACTGGCAAGCAGGAAAAAAATCAGTCCTTAAGGTCAAAAAAGGCATTTGGGAAAGTATGGTATATTATGGGGCATTCTAAAATGATTTGCATTATTAGTATTCTTATTTTTGCCACAAACTGCTTTTACTAGCACTGCTGCTATCAACAGCAACAAACCCTTAGCCTTTTAAATCCACTCTTCCTCCCCTTTTTTTTTTTCCTTTGTAGAACAGAATCTCCCTCAGCTGTAGAGAGCCATCCTGATATGCAGAGTGATTTAGTAATTTTGGATTGATATCAATGTAACTCACACCAGAATGTGACACATAACATAGATATTTAACCCATCCCCAAGACACCTCTAAACAGTCCTGCTGGAATAAAAGATAGTAAGATTTTTGAGAAGAACTCATTTCAAAACTCATTTTGAGTGTCAGTCCTTGAAGAAAATATTACTGGGAGAGAGCGAGGCCAGAAGGTCAGTGCACAGGGCATGGATCTGAGTTATCCTAACGTAAGCACAAAGAGCACACTGAGTCACACACCCTGCAGTAACCCCAAAAACAAGTGTTCTTTCCACAGTGAGTCCCTCAGCCTTATTATGAAGGATGAGTGTTGCCAGATCTCACTGCCTAAACTTGTTTGAAACAGAAGAGACTCGTGAAGGAGATAATGAATGAAAGACTAGTGCAGGAGCAGTTAAGAGCTGTTATCACAGGGAATTAAAGAGTCCCTTAGAAATGGTGGGCCAGCAAAAAGAATTCTGATTGAATCCAAAGTTCAGCAGAGGACCTGCTTCAAGTACCAGAAGTTCTCAGTATGCAGGACTTGTTGTTACTAGGATCAGGGTCTCTGTACTATTCCAATTTGGCTGTCTCAACACTGTCTTTAATTTCTTCTCAGAAAGGCAGTTTCCCTCCAAATATTTTTCTCTCCAGCTGTAAGCTAAGGCTGCTGATTTAATTTTTCCAGAGGTGGCATATCTTCTTAGTCACTCATATGAACTTCTATTTGAACAGACATTTTCTGGGGACAAAATGCACTCTGTACTGCCTTTGTGTAGGAAAATATCAAAAAGCATGGAAAAATTGAAATAAAACCTCAGAGTTTATAAAAACACAGTTCACAGAGGGGGGGGTGGGAGGGCCAGGTAGTGAATCCACAGAATTTTTGGGTCTGCTCAGCTACAAAAGCAGAAAACGTGAAAAGAAGCTTTATAATGCTGCACAAAATAGATGTTTTTTGAAGCAGGGTAAGATTAGACACAAGGTAGAAGCAGCCTCATGGCCAACACTTCAAGCAGAAATGCAAGGAAGTTTGGCAGGAAACTGAGGCACTTTCCACTGGATGCCTAACAGAAGTGATCTCTCACTACTTCCAGAAAGCCTTCAGCTTTTGAGGGACTCTCCTTTCAGTGGCTTCATGCAATGCATCAACAGCTTTCAATGTTGGACTGCATTGCTAGTCCAATTTATTCTTAGATAATACTTATTTTCCTTGTCTTACCTTCCTTTTATAAAGAAAGTTATATGGAGGTAGAGCCATTGGCATCCTTTAGATTATTGAGAAAAGCAGGATATATCTTTCTAATCATACAACCACTTTACATTAAAGGGTGTGTATCAGGGAGTACTTGGCATTTTTAAGCATCAGACTTCCATAACTTCTAAAAGAATTTCATTTTATGGTTAATAACAAAATCAGAGACCAGGATATAAAAACTTCCTTGACTTTATATTTTCTTTTTATTCTTATTATGAGACTTGAAAAAAACTGAATTGCACCACGTGCAAAAAATAATTGTGTGCAGTCTTGATCTGTACGTATTAATGAACAGGCAGGTATAGATAGAACTGTGCACTTTCATGTCTATAACCATATGCTTTGCAAACATGTGCAATTGCTACTGTACATATAAGCAAAAGACTGCATATTTCTCCATCTATGTCTCAGCAAAATCAGTGTCTGATAATTGTAC
Source organism: Megaceryle torquata (assembly GCA_024611175.1). Classification (NCBI taxonomy): domain Eukaryota; kingdom Metazoa; phylum Chordata; class Aves; order Coraciiformes; family Cerylidae; genus Megaceryle; species Megaceryle torquata. The sequence continues at coordinate 32,506 of JANIJG010008040.1, read as the reverse complement.
ATGCTGTGCTAACTTCACAACCTCTACACAGCTTCTATTTTCCTCACACACAGAGTACACATAATTACATATTGTGTCAACATGTGCAGATTTGTCAAGTATATATTATGCATCCACTTGCAATTTCTCAGCAGGAAAATTTTCCTAAAACTATGTGGTCTAAAAGTAAAACAGAAGAAAAGCTGGATACAAGAAAATAAAATGTTGTTATTAAATCAGCAGATTTGAGCCAATATTCTTTTTAAAAGGAAGAAAAATCCTGTGATACCAAAATAGCATACTCCTAATCTGTTAGGCACAGCTGACACAATACTTAATGTATGATTATGGGCAATTTCTTTTTTTATTTCCTGTAGGCTACACCTTGATGGAAATATTAAATTTCAAAAATATTTGCCGTCATGACAATTTTTGTCTTCCACCATTCCTTTGGCAAACCAGAGGTGGCAGAAAAAAAAATAGCTTGCTGGCACTATAAGTGAAATTTTCTTTTACAGAGGAATAATTTGGAACATTTGTCACATATAAAAATCTGTAAGAGCAACTTAATTATGTTTTTAGTTGCACTGATGTAAATCAGGAGAATTTCTGTTTGCTCTAAAAATGTTACTTATTTACACCAGTGTAGTTGATTGCTGAAGTGTATATTTAAGGTGCAAAGTGTAGGTAGAGTGGCAGCTATTAGTCTCTGCATCATCCTGTCATTTCTGGCACATGCAAAGCTGGCCAGTTTCAATTATAAGGCCTAAGTCATGGCAAAGGATTAAAACATGGCTGTGTTGCCTGGCATCAGGAAAAAAAAAAAATCATGACAAAGTAAAAGAGTTGATCCTTTGGTTTCTAGCACAAAGCTCTTACCCTCTGAAATTGTCTCATAAGCAGCCCTGAGTGTTGTCAGAAAATCTGAATAAGTAACTGAGAGCAGCAGATTTTACCAGTTTCTACGATTTTAATAAAGATATGTTCTAAAAATAATCTAATTCAGATTCCTCCAGAAGATACATTTATTCAATTATTAGTTCTAACTAATTGTCAGGAAACTGCTGAAATCTAGATAAGTAATGAAAGGACAGGTAATTCCACTGCACTAATAATTCTAATTCACAAAGAATTTTCCTTGTATTTTATTTAATCAGAAAAGTCTCCATTTGAAAAAAATTATATCTCTTCTCCCTTCCTTTCACTCCACTCACTGCATGTAGCCAATCTCATATTCCTTGGAAAATCCAACAGACTGTGAGAAAGCTAACACTGTGACTTTATTTGCAGAGGGGCAGGAAAAATGGTCAGCTAGTGTGACAACAATCTTAGACACACAAAAAAGGAAGAAGCTTATAAAACACATCTGAAAAGGACCTCAGGTGGTCTATTCCCTGAGGCAAGATGAACATTAGCAATGAGGCCACTTAGACAGCTGGTACCAACTTTCATGCACAAGGCTGAGTACATCAAAAACATGTGCAAAGATCTGGCTTTCTACTGGCATTTTTCTCACATCTAGGGCTAGGAACCCAGGTGAGCAGTTTTACAAAAAGTGTTTTCTTCCTAATGTTATACATCTTCAAATGCAACACATAGGTGCAGAAGGTTGCTACCTCGACTTTCCAGAAGACTTGGTGGCAGTACACTCCAAAAAGAGCCAAGGACAGGAATTGAATCGATACTGTCATCAGTACTGAGAAGATAAAGGTCACACACACAAAAAAATAAAAGATAGAAAAAGTGATGAATTCTGGAAGATGAGAAAGATTTCATCAATTTGCTTTGCAAAAAGAAACTTGACAGGTACCTTGTTTGTAGTAGGTATGAAATTTCTATGAGGAGAAAATACAAAGTACAAGAATATAACATAGGAGAGAAAGCAATGACAGAAAAACAATGTCTGATGACTGAGGTCAGCCAAGTGCAATTGAGAAAGAAGCTGTAGCTGCTCTGGTTTTAGCAACTGGAATAAAGCACCAAGGAATTCTCAACTCCTCATGCTTCCAGCTTCAAACTTTCCATCTTTCTAAAAGCTGCTTTCACCAAACAGAAGTTATTAGACTCAGTTCAAGGACAATGTTCAATGTGATACAATGAAATTTGATACAGCATGGTCTTATGCTTAAGACCTAATTGCTCAGCTTCCATTAAATTCTGTGGCGCTCAAACATAACATAAGTAATGGATAGCATTTAGCTTGAATGACTCCAAAGGAAACCAGATGCCACAGGCAGTATTGCTGGAAATCCCTTATGGTGCTAAAAGAACTCCTACTGCACATCACGCTCTCCTGGGATGTGCTGTCCTAAACACTGGAATTTTATAAAATAGGGAACTTTGATCTATGTTGTAACTGACATTATTCCAATTATCTTGCCAAATTCCAAGTGTGAGTAAACACAGTCTTCACCTTTACATTCACACTTCTTGTCCTATGCAGCATTCTATGAGGAAATGCATATGTAAAACAGTGTAACTACAGTAGAAATGATAAGTTTTAAATTAGCATAAATCTATTCTGAGAAGGAGAGATATCATTCTGACCTTAAACTATTTTTGAAACACAAATATGCCCTCTAAATAGGAGGTCAAATGTTGAATTAAAAATAGTGGAAAGGTTCCAATCAACTTTCCTGAGCACAGAATCAAACTTAAATGCAGGCCAGGTAGCCAGTGAAGATACATGAAATATTTAGATTTTAGCTTTCTATTCAACTATTAACACTATCTGGAGATTTCCTTCACAACTGACTTGACACTGATAAAAAGCTGTCTCATAGATTTAAGGGCAGTTATCCATTGTTGTTTATGCATACTGTTTTACCCTTAAGTGGATGTTGTATGGATTACAGAAATACGAATAATACCTGATTAAACAAACTCAGAGAATGTGGAGTGTCAGTGGAAAAAGACACAGTTGCAATCATATGCGACCTTAGCTGAGAAGGCGTATGACGTTAAAGATCAGAAACCCAGGGACTGCAACATGTCTAGGGTGAGGATCAACTTTGAGACCACTTGGAAATATGCTTATTTTCCACATCACAACAGTGAAACCGAGGGGCTAGGGGGAGGTGGGGAGGGAGAAATTAATATGTCAGCATTTAGATTCATTCAGTTTCAAAGTTTCAAACACCACCCCCATGCTACAGTCCAAAACCAGAGTGGTTCTTGCTATTCTGTACTGAGAGAAAGGGGAGACCAGCAGAGAGAAATTTATCACAAATTCTAAGTCTCACACAGCAGTATTTTAATAGTGTTCTTGATTGGTAATAACTCCCTTTACCAGCTTTCAGCTCCCTCATTCTACCCCACCACTATTGTCTTCATAAGTGCATTAAGGCAACATTGTGGAAATAGGAAAGTCAAAGCTGGAGGTGCAGGCAGGTGAGAGTAGTCAGTGACGTGCATTTGAGGACAGCAGAGGAATTGATGTAACTTTTGGTTGCTTAAAAGCTTACATCACCATAATGCTTTCCATGAAAACAATATGTGCTAACTTGCTACTCACCTACATCTGTTAGTACACTGGAGACATTTTACTCCACACTAAAACCACTGAGAGCTATGCTGGGCACAAGGTTCCAGAGCCAGAAACAATTCTCATTGATGTAGTTACAACCAGGTGCCACAGACCAGCCCCCAGCATGATGCTAACTGGCTTTGAATTTTTGGGATTCTTTTTTGTTATTACACATACAGTCTTCTACCCTGAGCTTCAACCCAAAGAGGAAATAATTGGCATACTCTTGCCAACGGTAGCCAATTTTTGAAAGCATGAATGAATGAGATAAAGTATTTTGAAGCTGTCTTCAATCATGGTGCTTGATCCAGTTGCTTGATACAGTTCAAAGAACTGTAAAAAACATACTATAAGATGCTCCAGAATCTTCCCAGGCTAGACATTGCAATGAAAGGCAATTTCACAGATAATAGAAATCTCAAGCAAGGAATTCCAGAGCTGCAGTAATCAGATTCCCTTCCCTTCTTATTTAGCTGCATAGAATTAACCTTTGTTCTCTTGAAACTCAGCAATGAAGTATGAAAATGTTCCTAACTACTGGTAATATTGTTTTAAAGAGCCACCTGCATTCTTTGAAAAAGAGAAAGTGATTCAGCAAATCCTTTGGGACAGCCTTGAATATTGTTTTCTGCATATCTCAGGGCTAGTTAAACTCAGGGCTGGCTATTTCTTCCCATTTTCAAACACGGATCGTGAAATTGTACACCTAAGGGGAGGGAGAAAAAGTTTTCCTTTATTTTTACAGTAGGGATTTGGAGGTGTTCTTCATATGATGAAACTGCCAATTTTAGAGAGAAGTGTCCCAAATCTGCCAAGACTCATGCAAAATTTCTCTGAACACAGCAGAGCCCTAACACCTCTCTCCTGACCTCTACAACACCACTCTGAACCTCTTTCCGAGGCATTCCCGAGGAGATAGCCAACCATGATATATTACATGCATTTGCAAAGGACCAGATTGATGTGACCACCAAAGGAATGTTTCCTTTGCTGGAAGAACTGTCTTTCACAAGAGATTTTCTGTTCCTTTTCAAGTAGTTTTTTTAAGCATTATTATTGTCATCATTAGAGTTAATGAATGTTCTATATATTTGAATATCACCATATTTATTAGTTTCTGTCTGAGGTTATCTTGAATTCTCTGAATTTGCTGTTCCCTTTTATCTATTCATTATAAAAAGACAGATGCAGGTTTCTTATGTCTAGTATGGAGAGGAAAATCCTGAAGTTATTTCCTCAGATCAAAGGATTCTTCATTCATGGGATAAAACACAGTCAGAAAAGTGTAAATTTTGTTCAGTCTGTATCAAAAAATTGTGAAATCAGGTCACTAGAAACTGTATTATCTTTATATTAAGATGTAAGCCCTTACTATTACTCTGGAGAAACTAAGTCATGAGATCTACACTGTTCCATCCCTCCATGTAAACACCCAAATATAGGGGCATAAATAATTTAAAATATTTAATTTTTTTTTTTTTAATACAAAACAAAGTACCAAAAAGAATGCAAACTCAATTTTCATCTGTGTGTACATTAAAGATTAGCACACAGAATACTCCACCCTCATCTGGCTCACACACAAATCCCATTATTAATCAAAGCCTTAATTCTCAGTTTATGTTAGATGTAGCTAAAAACCAAGGTGGGGCTGCAAATCTGGCCCTAGACACATAGATCTTTCTTCTTGTTGTGCTTTTCTATTTTGATAATTAAATAACAGTACATATTTTTCCTTTAATTTTCAATGTATTTATTTTGTGCTTAACTGAACAAAAGGGGTTTGTGTAATTAAGGTATGTTTGAGGAGAGCTTGTGTTCTGGTTTGAAGGAGAACAGAATGAATTCTGTTCAGTGATTTTACTTTTCAGCTCAGTTCCCAAAGAGTAGTTGTCAATGGGTCAATATCCAAGTGGAGACCAGTGACAAGTGGAGTCCCTCAAGGATCAGTACTGGGACCAGTCTTGTTTAACATCTTCGT
>JANIJG010008040.1:0-26920 GCA_024611175.1 Megaceryle torquata | reverse complement strand
CATCTGGGTCAGAGCAATCCCAAGCACCAATATAGGCTGGGCAGTGACTGGCTCGAGAGCAGCCCTGAAGAAAAGGATTTGAGTGGATGAGAAACTCAACATGAGCCATCAGTGTAGTCTTGCAGCCCCGAAGGCCAATCATATCCTGGGTTGCATAAAGAGAAGCATGGCCAGCAGGTTGAGGGAGGTGATTCTCCCCCACTACTCCACTCTTGTGAGACCTCACCTGGAGTACTGTGTTCAGTTCTGGAGCCCCCTACTACAAGAAGGACATGGATGTGCTGGAACATGTCCAGAGAAGGGCCACAAGGATCAGTAGGCTGGAGGACCTCTGCTATGAAGACAGACTGAGAGAGCTGGGGTTGTTCAGTCTGGGGAAGAGAAGGCTCCGAGGAGACCTTATTGTGGTCCTCCATTATCTTAAGGGGGCCTACAAGAAAGTGGGGGAGGACTTTTTAGGCTGTCGGGCAGTGATAGGACTAGAGAGAATGGATTAAAACTGGAGATAGATTGATTCAGGTTAGACATTAGGAAGAATTTCTTCACCTTGAGGGTGGTGAGACACTGGAACAAGTTGCCCAGAGAGGTGGTGGAGGCCCCATCCTTGGAGATTTTTAAGACCAGGCTGGATGGGGCTCTGAGCAACCTGCTCTAGTGGGAGGTGTCCCTGCCATTGTCAGGGGGGTTGGAACTAGATGATCTTTAAGGTCCCTTCCAACCCTGACAATTCTATGATTCTTCTAACCAGCTGCACTGTCTGAAGTTACCAGTGTGTTTTTGCAGACAGTGTCTGCTTCTAGCAGTGATAACACCCCTTGTTTAGAGTTAGTACCAAGGATTGGTGTGCAGACCAAGGCCACTGCTGGATCTTTTGTATCACGTTGGGGGGGTGCAGAAAGTAAAAGGCTGCACCTGAAGGAAGAAGCGGACAGTTCAGGTGACCTTAAACTGACCAAAGAGGGATTCTATCCCATAGACATCATATTCAGTATAAAGCTGAGGGATCATGAGGATCTCATCACTCTTGGCCCACTTTGTCAGTTCTGCTCAGCTTGGCTTGGGTCCTCTTCCGGTTTCTTCCTTGGACCATCTGTAGAGGACTCTGTCCATTCTTCCTTTGATCCTGATCTGTGTGTTCCTGAATCTGGTACCAGAATCCAGCTCCTGAACACAGCTTTCATGTACTGCTGGGCCCAGTCTGATACTTTCCTGGTGCCTGCTCCACACCAACAGTGATGACAGTGACGGAATTACCATCAGGGAGGTTGCATTTGATACTGGGTTTATATATTTGTATATATTCCATTACTATTATTATTATTATTTTAATTTTCATTAAAGCTGTTCCAGTTTCCTTTTCTAATCACTAAGTCTCTCTCCCTTATTCACTTTCTCTTCCCGTTTTGGGAGACAGGGGTGTTAACAGACAGCATCTGTTATAGGTCTAAGGGGCTGACCTGACCCTTATGTCTGATGACTTATGTCATCAGTACCAAAGACCAAGCTTATAAATATCATTGCAAAGATGGCATCCTCCAGACAGTTGATGAGTCATAGTAGTTGGTTTGAATTAGAGTCATCCAGAGGAAGAGATCCTGGCTCCTTGTAAAACGGGATGTGAACAAAGTGAAGGAACTGGAATCCACTGACCTCCACAAATACCCATTTCTATGCAACACCAGAAAAGAAATCAAGAGTCATTCCCTGAAGCTACCAGCTGAGCATTAAAAATAATTAATTCCTGACTTTATTCTTCCACAAAGAAACTGAAAATCTCAAAGAGGAAGGGAATTTCACAAGTATGAAATGGACGTGTTGGCAGAGCAACCTTTCCAAAATTTGCCCACCAATGGAGAAAAAAAAAAAAAAATTGCAAACTTAAAACTTTAGCTAGGAAGCAAAAGAACAAAATAAATTCTGAATATAAGGATCTTGGATTTTCATCCACTTAAAATTATTCATAACATTTAAAAAAATTCTCTGTGCCTATAATGCAGTCTGTCAGGTTGAGCATATGCCTGTTAACATTTTATTTTCATGTGCTCCCTAAGATTTCTAGGTGCCAAATAATGGGCATATATCCTTTCACTTTCCTCTGTTGCAGCTTTTTCCCCTACTCAACCAGGGAAGTGACTAGCACCAGGTCATAAATAGAAAGTGATGGAGTCTGAATGTTTCGCGGAAAGCTGATTGGAAAAGGACCTTTTCCTTCTAACAATATTCATACCTCTGGGTAATTTGGAACAACACTTTTTTTTTTTTTTTTTTTTTGGCATACCACATTAGACACTTTGGTTTTTATTATATTTTTCACTGAAACTAGAAACAGCTGCTGTTTGATGTCGGCTGGTATATGTGGTAGTAGTGTGGGTGGAGGAAGAGATTTCTTTTCCCTCACAAGAAGGACGCAACTATGGAAAGTATGAGGTTACGGAAAAGTGTTAGCAGGTGATTTAAAACATTTCTAAGACTTGTGTAGGTTAGAGAACAGATCCAAATTGCCTCTGAATGATTGCAGTTGATGCATTTTTAAATACAAAGGCTTGATAACCACAAGAGCAATAGAATCTATTTTCTTTGAAAATATAACCCCCAGTGAACATTTGGCAAACATTTTCCTGGACTGTGACAGCCAATTCTTGCCCCTCTGACATATTCCAAAGCCACTGTGTGGAATATGAGAATAAAAGCAGCAAGGGCCTAGATGTCCATCAGTCCTTTGTAATTATACCTCTGCCTTTTTCATTTCATTTCTCAAAGAAGAAATATTTTTGGAAGTGCCACTTAGTTATTTTGAAGTATTTTTGAGCACTGTACCACAACACAAGCTTTCCCTGAGTTAGTTAATCCTACATAATGTTACTGCAGAAGCTCCCAGAGAATCATAAATAGAAGTTTACCAATCTAAGAGGCAACAAGCGACATGCCTTCCAAACACCTACTCATCGGTTCCTGTGTCCACATACTGAAGTACCCGGTCCCAGCTATTCAGGCTGAGACTTTACAGTACCTGTGCAATCATGCAGCTGGGGAGACACGTGCCACAGCAGTTGGTAAAGACATGGCATGGAAATGTGAGCAAGGAGCATATGCTCACTCTTTCTTCTGCTACCAGAAGCTCTAAATGACAGGCCCAGTAAAACCAAAGAAAGTGGTGGGGTTTTTTTCACACAATATAATTATAATGTGGAACTGTTGGCTGTTTCAAATCTAATATGAATTCAAAGCTGACCAAATTAATGAAAGAAAAAGATATCAAGGGGCATCAAATACAAAGACTCCATTCACAGCTGCGGAAGTTTGTAAGCCAACAGGCATTGGTGAATAGAAGAGCTTTTAGGGGAAGCATCATTACCTTTATTTCTTATACTTTTCACTATACATCTGCTTTCATCTACTGTCAGAGACAGGATACAGGATACAGTTGAGCCTTTGCTTGGACTCACTACGTACATCCCTATGGTCTTACGTCATTTAACTTAGACACAGGACCTGGAAAGGTCTTGGAAAGGTCTTTTTAGACAAACATAGGAATGGGCAACTGGGACATCTGTTCTAATAACGCCCAAGAACTTAAAGTTTTAAACATCATTTAAAGAAGGAAGGATATTAGGCATGAGAAAGCTGGTGGGTACTCCTACTTTTTCTTTCTTTGCCTTTGGAGGGATAGGCTGTCTGTGTTATTTTCTCCTTGCCACTTCTGCATGTGCCTTGGCAAGCAGACCTTAGCCTGTTTTTTGCAAAGTAGCCTTGCAGGGCAGACTAGGCTGTAACATTTTCATGCTAATTAGAGCCAAATTTTACAAGCATTGAGGCATAGGAAATTTAGAGAGCTTCTGTGGAAGTGTCAGCATGTTTTTTCTTGATGTTTCTTGTCTTTAGCTGAGTCTTTGTCCAACTGTTCCGATAGCCTAGGTCTATATCACAGTCTCAGAACACCTGGCTTCAAAGCACTGCAAGTGGATCAAAATCACATTGCCTTCAGTATGACTGCTGGATGTTTTACAAGGCACCACAGACATGGGAGTGCTGGTCTCTGGGTTGAATTTGAGAACCTATAATATTTCATTGTCTTGAACAACAATAAAAGTCTGACTCCTGATGGGACTGGCATTGTGCCTGGAAGGCTGTTATATGTTCTATATGATCTGATAAATTCCCATTAGGGACTTAGCCCTTAGGGACTTCTGCTATGGTCCTTCTCCACAGACATCCACAAAAGCCTTGAAATGGGCTGACACCCTGGGTGCAGCTGTGTTCAACTGGGATCACCTCAGGCTTGTGACCTTTCTCTGAAAGAGAAGCCCCTGTTTCAGTGCCAGGAGATAACATAAGGTAACCAGGGACATGCTCTGCACAAGCCACCAGGCAGGCATGCACCACCAGGTGGGCTGTGAAATATAGGTTGTAGCCCAAAACCCCAAGCCTTGGGGAAACAACATGGATGACTGCAGAAACCCAGCCCCTGGCCAACCTTCCTTCCTGCATTTTGCCAAGGGCTGTGGAAAGCACAATGCAGGCTGTTCACTTTGTGTAGACCTACACAATGTGGCTGTGAGGTCTGTGGGAAGTAAGCAAACAGCACCTCCATGAGCCCTTTATAAAACCTGGGTGACCGTACAACCTCAGTTCAACAGATACACAACTCACAATTATTTGTATATATATTCTAGTTAGTTTTCCCTTAAGGAAAAGAAATCTTTAATCTGTAACCTATATTTTCTTATGTTGATCTCTCCTGAAGTCAATATACAACTGTACACCAGTGACTAAAGACTAAGTAGAAACTACTTTCAGGATTTGGCCCATGGTGATTTTAAGAAGTCACACCTGGGCTGGGATGTTGGTTGCCAGGATTTTATCCTGAAGCAAATTTTTACAGCCAAGTTTGAAACCCCTGAAAATGAGAAGAGAGGGGAATGTTATAATGGAAAGGCTGGCGTAACTTCAACTACTGTAGAGCAGCCCAAGAAGTTGATGAGGCTGTGAGTTAGAAGCAAATCTGCCAACTTTCACTCTGTTCAAATAAGGTAAGTCATGCTAAAATGTTTGACTGCTTAAAAAAAAAAAAAAAAGAAGTTGTCTTCACCCCTTCAGAAAGCTGCCAGTTTAAAAAAAAAAAACAAACAAACCAGTAAAAAATAATGCAAATACACTTTCAATCAAACTCTGTTTTGTTTTCTTTTTGCCACATGACTTTTCTGCTCAGTAAAATGGGATGTGGGAAACTACCTTTAAAATGAATTTGACTATTCCTGGCTTGAAATTCAGTCTCTACCTATCCAGAAAAAGGCAGTATAGTCTGGGCCATTCCCCAACAATAGAGTGGCGGCAGGCTAAATATAACCACACGTACAGTCCCAGAACTGGCATCTAACACCAGGGGCTTACAATAACACTGGAGCTGCTGCTGCTCCAGCAACAGCTGAGGCAAGGGGAGGGAAAGCTCTGTTTGTTTTTCAGCTGGGACCTCATTCTTCACTCAGCTGTTTGCTATTAGGGCTGGTGCAGTAGCAGTGAGAAATTCATTGCTGCTTGCTCTCTGAATCCTAACACAGTAACAGCACAGACTCCACTAGCCAAATCCACAAAGGATCAAGGGAAGGGGAAAAAGAAACCAACAAGCTTTTGACTGCTTGCCATCTCACTTTTATAGCACCTTTCATCCCCAAGGAACCTATTTACTGGGGGTCAGACTCTGCCCCATTCCTGCTGAGGTGCGTGTTAGTGAGTGCTGGAAGCAGCACAAGGAATTTCCTCTAGCCCTGCTCCTCCACCCTGCTGGTGCAACCTGTGTGATTGGGAGGTATTCCCATCAGCACAAGGGCTGCGATGTCCCTCCAGCTGTCACCTGCACTGTGCCTCCTGCCAGATCCCCTCCCCTGCCTGTCTGGCAGGAGAGATGAGGGACAAAGTGGAGTCAAACGGTGGGGAAACAGGAGTGTTCCCAGTATGGACTTGCAGCTCTCTGCTCCCTAATAGTGCACAAAATCAAGCACTAACTCAGTTTAACTCATCCTGATGCTCTGACAGCTATTAGACCCAATTTTGTTTGCATTGACACATGTGTAAATTGAAGTGAATTATACAGTAAATATTTTCTGATATCTTATTTTAGAGGAAACAGAAGGAGAATTGGACTCATCATCACATCTCTATTTAAATCAGTAGAGTCACAAACACACCCAAGCTCTTAGGGTAAGTATTCAGCCCAGCTGATGTATAGTGGAGAATAAAGACTCCATGAGGGTGACACAGGCTGGGTGAAAAGCAGAGACTCCTTTCCAATTCAGCCAGTCCAGATAATTTTCTACTTGGGAAAACTAAAATTGCTTTCTGGGACTCTGCTTTTATACAGTAGGTAAGTGCTACTAAAGCAAATTGCTGCATTTCAGAAGAGGCTTTCCTGCTGCTGCAGAGAGCAGAGCTTTCAGCTTCTCACAGAGGAGAGCTCTGGAGGAGGAGCCTTGGCTTGGGGTCCCTGGGTACAAAGGGTGATTTCTGCTAGTCCTGCTCTAAAACACTGCAGCTGAATGACGGCTGCTGGATGCAGACATCATGGCTGAGAGTTCGTGCGTAGAAGCTGGTCACAGCAGTGGAGCTGATTTGCTTTCATTCTTCTGCAGCTTATTTATGTTTGCAAATAAAAATGGTATGTAAGAACACAGGCATTTTTCTGCCAGTATGGCTGCTTTCCCTTCTGGGGACTCTGTGCTGTCTGGCTTGTGAGCTAAGCGATAAGATTCCCAGGACTGGGAGTTTTGTTTTGCATTTCATTGCCTCCTTGTCCTGTTGACATAATGATCTCATATGCAAAAACAAATCACCCCCTGACCTCAGCATAACAAATTGAATGTGATACTTGACACGTGGACTCTGAGACTGTCTGCCTGCTTTCTCCTGATGCCCTAGAGTAAAAAGGGTCTGTTTCCTGCTATCTGCAGCCTGCAAACTCCAGTACAGTTGGGGCTATTGCCAACTGTCACCTGTGAGCCTATCCCTCTCAGCAATGCTTTCTGATTACACTGAATGAGTCAAGTACATCCCCAAAGGCTGACAAACTTGACATGAAGGAATACTTGAGTACATAAAAAAAAAAAAAAAAAAAAATCAGGCAGCAAATGATTCCCTTTATACAGAGAAAATCTGCATTACTCATTAAGAGACATATCCATCCCTAGATCTGTGTCAGTATACGTAACCAGGGCTGACTGCAAATGGCACATGTGCAACACAAGCAACATGGACAAAAATGTTGTCATATTCAACACACTTGGGAAAGAACCCCAGGTGCTTTGCCCCATCACCTTAGATCAGGTCTTCTGCTTACACCAAAACTAAAACTCTCTGCTAAGTCAAACTGTGCATGCTATGTGTTGGCTTGCATTCTAGCCCAGATCTGGATGGGTCTAGCTGCCTCAGCTGGTGGGGACCAGCTTCATCTTGAGCCTTTTCCTCACAAGCAGGAGGGCCAGTGCCTCTTTCAGTGGTATGAAAGAGGCAGCAAAAAAAGAAAGACTCACAATGTGGAAGCATCAGCCAGTCACCCCACAAGAGCTGTTCCCTGTTGTTTCTAACCCATAGCACATCATGTTTGTTTCTGCTTTGTAAGTATCAGGTAGACATGTAGCTGTTCAGGGCTGGCTGTTCTCAGTAGCACACCCGGTACATACAGGATAACTAGTACACCAGTGGAATATATGAGGTGTTGATCTGATTTTTGATAATGTCTGCAGACCATTTGCACTGGATACCTGAAAAGTAATTAAGAAATAAATTAAAAAAAAAAAAAAAAGTCATTAAGAAATTAAAGCTTACACTACATTGCATTGGCTATCAGGGACACTACTTACACCAGAAAACTTCAGTAACACATCTGCTGAAGGACCAGGAACCACTGCTGTACAGGGCTGTGCTTCCAATCTGGTGCCAGTCTTGAGCTGCGCCTAACCCGTGTAGCTACTTAACTGAACAGACTAGTGTCAGCCTGGATTGTGACACCCTTATTCACTTTAAAGAAAGAAGTAACTTGGCCAGTGAGAAAGAGGAACAGAAGAGAGACCACACAGCCCATGTGACACTATATATAGCATTATTACAATAACAAAATGAATAAGAGCCCTACCTAATCAGTGATTCCATCACTATCGGAAGCAGTTACATTTGAATCTCTGCTAACAAGCCCAATGTGCATTTGCCAGCTATGTGGAGTTCAGATCATTTGATATTCTTTTAGTGTTAACACCTGTACCAAGTCCTGTATGACTTTTTGGCATGAAACTGTGAAAACTCTCAAGATGGTCATCTGACCTGGGACTTTCTTCTTGCAGAGTTACCTTTATTTTTGCCTTGGACACCTGAATTGCTCCATACTGAATTAGCTTTTCAATAGACTTTTATTCCAACAGTTAAAGTATCTATTTCACCTCTGAGAAATAACCGGAGCTTACTGTGCTAAGGCACATCTGGTATGAACCTCATTAATCTCGAAGCAGTATGGTATATGCCTAGCACAGTTTTGGCACTGTGAAAGAAGGAAATAAGAATGTTCCTTCAGAAGCTGTGAACACCTGGTATTCTACACACATTGCTATAGAAAGCATAGCCTGCCTTAGCAGTACACTTATAGACAGAGCATCATAGCAGCCACCCTGACTTATTTTGTGGGGAAAAAAGGTATTTCTCCATCTGCTGGCTGATGTGTCTTCACTGGTCCTCAGTTGGTTCCGCATAGTATCTACAAGTTCACTGTCTTCCATGAAGGCTCTGCCTGGGTTACAAATTACTCACCCCATGAAATCAGCTGCAGACACTGAAAAAGGATTAATATCAAATATATGAAGACTTCACAGGACCTCCAAGGACATGTTCATTGAATTTTCTTTCAGCAGCTTCTGTACCTACCACAACCATATACCAACATTACTCACTTGTTCACTCCATGACGAAAATAAAATCTTGTCTTTATCCTTCCACTGCTATATTTGGTGTGGTAAAATGTAGCTTCCATCTTGTTAGAATATGAAAAACAGAGAAAGGAAATGCCTTTGTAAACATTTGGAGCTATCACTGTCTTTACTAGAGAGGAAGAGCAAAATCTGTGTTCTTAAAAACACTTCTTGAATCTTTTAATTTCTTCAAAAACAGGAACCGATTAATTCCTTTGAAGGCCTTTATGCTGGTGGTCATCACCTCTAGCTTAGATCTGAGCAAGTGAAGGTAGGTACCCAGTCACATCTGAGCTGGTCACCTCAGCTTTGTCTCCTTAGTATATTTCCTCCTTTTATTCCCTGTTTGATTATGCACAAGTTGGATACAATCCTAAATCATGGTGACAGTGACTTTTTTCACTGTTTTGGAGGCAGACAAACATCAGGGTTCAGTTGTGCCATTTAACTATATCTTACATTCTAAAAGTGCCATTTAAACTTGTAGTACTATGTGTAAAGATAGCACAGTGTGATTTAAAGTTTATGTTAAGGAACATGCTAAATTCTTGAACTCCAAGCATGTGCTTATATGAAATAGTCCCTTACTCTTTGATCTCAATGGGATGAGTCAAGGATAAAGATACTATGAA
Source organism: Megaceryle torquata (assembly GCA_024611175.1). Classification (NCBI taxonomy): domain Eukaryota; kingdom Metazoa; phylum Chordata; class Aves; order Coraciiformes; family Cerylidae; genus Megaceryle; species Megaceryle torquata. The sequence goes on along the minus strand of JANIJG010008040.1, from coordinate 17,340 downwards.
TAAAGTTGTCAGAAAAAAAAATCCAGTCACATGTCACTAAATTTGAAAGAGATACCTACTATTCTGATGACATTACCTATGGCAATGCTACACATGCTGTCTGTTCTTAGCACTCAGCTGCTGTTCAATATATGAGAAAATACTGCACTGTTAGTTTTGCAGTGCAATTTATTCCTCCAGTGACCATGTGCATATATCTGAAACAGCAATATTTTCAACAAGACAGAGCTATGCTTTGGGAAACTGGCAGTAGTGTTCTATCTCAAATGCCTGAGCTAGGGAGGTTTATCTCTTTTCTGATTGATTGCCTGTCTTCAAGAATAGGAGCACTCAATAGAAGTAATACTGGTTATATCAGTTAAAATAAAAGTGCTGCAGGACTGGTTTAGCCCTTAAGGGGAAATCAAGCTGAAATCCTTCCAAAATATACAATTATTTTGTAGGGACAACGTTACATCAAATAATGTTAGCAAATTTATTATCCATGGAGAAATAAGAAGTAAAAATTATAAGCTAACCTATATTTTAGATTATGTTAATGACTTTCTACAACAACTCCAGAGCAGGCCTGTCTGCATCACTCTGAGACTCTCTCTTAATTGTTCCTTGCCTCAGGCACCTACTTCTCTGGCCACCATAGACCATGTCCAGCAATGTTTTGGCTACCACATCAAACCAGCTGATACAGCTGTAACATAGCCATGTCTTGGCATCAGACAGTTTACACAGCTTTGGTATGGACCTGCTTACTCTAAGCTTGGTGGGTACCCGGAAGCAGAGGGTAATTTCATTGCTCTTGAGGGAACAGCCACATGCTGTTCCTGCTCTGACAGGCAAATTTACCAACTTCTAGCCTTTTCTTCTGAGTCAATGAACTTTTCTTGCATTTCACAAATGCTGGTGTTTATGCGAAGACTTACAGACAAGGATGGTATGAATTTATTTTTCCCACAAAGTTTCTATCCCTTATAGATGCAGACCAAAACTGAAGGATTTGACATAGTTAGAACTTAAATTCCAAATGACGAAAGGGCAATAAAGCTTATTTGAAGCTCAAGGTTTATAGGACAGTCACATTATTTTTGTGAAGCTTAACTTAACCCAGGGAGAGGGAGGACATTTGCATGTTTGTGATTGGAGGTCATAAAGCAATGGTCTACAGCAGAGCAACACAAAGCATGGTACTGCTCCTTTCTGCCCCAGGGCTCCCACAGCAGCACACCGACCACACACAGCCCAGACAGTGCTTGTCAGGGACCAACAAACAAAAGCCCAACAGTAAGACTTCCCTCTGCCTTCAGCTGCTATATCAGAAACAGAGAAACAAGAAGGAACCGCTTCCTTTGCTTAGCAACATAGTTTACTGGTGGACTTGGCAGTGCTGGGTTAATGGTTGGACTTGATCTTAAAGGTCTTGTCTAACATAAATGATTCTGTGATTCTACTGTGACTTTCTACTGAAGAAAACAACTGCAATACCTACAGAGATAGGAAAAATGCTTAGGGAACCAGCACACACTCCCCAAGCCAGGTAAGCTTCTCAGTAATGTCACACACAGTATGTAACAAAAGTCTTTATTAGTGCAGTGTGTTCATTTAGAGCATTATTAAGTCTAAAGGTCATCTGAAGTTTCTGGTTCCTGGTGCTTTAGTGACTCTAGAACTGAAGGGAAACAACCTTGGTTAAACCAGCTGTCCTTTTGAAGAAAAAAAAAAAAAAAAAAAAGCTGCTGTTAGCTTTACTGTAGCAATAGGCAAAGTTAATTTACTGTCTTCCTTCCTCCAGGGCACTGTCTGCTAGAGAGCACATCTGAGAGGGTCCCTAAGCAGTGCTGCTATGTGAGGAATCCCAGCCATTAGGAAAAAAACAGGACACAGAAAATGCTTTACTCCAGTGCAACACCCACCTCATTCCTACTGCTGGAGAAACCACCTCCTCTGCCTGAAACCAGCCAGGCTCACAGGCCATGTTGATGCAGGTCACTTCATGGGATGTTAGTTCACAATATAAACTCCCCCAGATCACCATTAAATATTGGTTGCTTTATGTAGTACTGTGTGTGTTCGTGACTGAGAACGGCAGTGGGTTTACATCCATGGAGGTAAAATATGACCTTGCTCTGGAGAGCAGGAGGTATTATGGAAATGCAGCTTTCTGTAGCAGCTTTGAGGAATACTGAAAGATGCACAAGATGATCAAGCCACCAAGGAAGCAGCTGATGCTTGTTCCTTGGTCTGCAACAAGGATCAATGAGAAAAAAAAATCAAGCTCTTGTCAGTGTACCCCTTGTTCCCCCATTTAGATACTGAGGAGTTTCAAAGGTTTTCTCAGCTGTTCAGGACCCAAGCAGATGCTGCAAAACCAGTCCCATCGGTTGTGTGATTGGAGTTAGAAGTACTTTGTGCTTCCTTTTAGTCCCAGGGGACAGGTCTTTGCTATATGATGGCTCCATTTGAGGATACACGTATATGATCTCTCTAGCTCTCACCCTTCCAAGGTAAATTCATCCTCAGCTCCACAGTGAAAATCTGGGAGAAGTCCTTAGTCCACTGGACACTAACCAGGTGAAGAGAACTGGAAATTACAAGGCATGTAGTAAGGGCTTGTAAGAGCCAGTATTGTGGTATTTCCTGTTGTGAGAATGCAGAGATTATACTATCAGCACGCTCAGCACCTTTCTTTCTTAGCCCCAAACACCCTTTCATGCTTCAATTTGTCCTCTTTCAGGACTGTGATTCCCAAAGTTAGAAAATATTTGAGAAATTTCTCTTTCAAATTTCAGTTAGGGATGATAGAAACCCACCCCCTTCTCCCAGACACATCTCCATCTGTGCAGAGAAAATGTTTAAGCTGCTCAAACATCATTCAGACCCGATCGTGGATTTAACAGGACGCTGCCCCGCCATACTAAAAAGCCTCCCTTGATCTTTCTTTCTGTCAAAACACTGGCTAACTGATGCCAAACTGTTCTGCAGTGCCATCTAGTGAGACAGACGCATTTTCACAGAGCTACTGACGAAGCCTGGGCACATCAACCATTCCTACAACGCTGGTTTGGTTTGGTTTGGTTTTTTTCCACTAAAATTTCTCTTTCTTTCTCCCTCTTGCGTCTTTTGGTGTTCAAAGTCCAGCCAGACCAGCTTCTTCCTCCTTCTATGAGGCCAAAATCTTGACTCCCGAGGAGTTTACCAGTCTATCAAGAGTAACATTGATGAAAATGGATGGCAGCTTTGCAGTCTGCAACAGATTAGATTGGTGTAGATGGTATCTCCTGCCCTTCAATAAAAGCTGGAAAAATGGCATTAGGATATGTGCAAAAGCAGTCTTCCCTTCTGGGGTTGGTGTGCAGGTGGGAAGGAGACAGATATCCAAAGCATGAAGAGAATGACGTGCTAGGGACTTGAGCAGGGAGGTGGGAAAAGGGCAAGAGATCAGGTGGGGAATCACAGAATCACAGAATTGCTCAGGTTAGAAAAGACCTTCAGATCATCAAGTCCAACGTCAACCTAACCCTACTACCCTAACTCTTAACAACCCACTGCTAAACCATGTGCCCAAGCACCACATACAAATGATTTTTAAAAAGATTCAGCGATGGTGATTCAACCACCTCCCTGGGGAACCTGTTCCAGTGCTTAACAACCCTTTCTGTAAATTTTTTCCTGATATCTAACCTAAATTCCCCTGGCACAATTTGAGGTCATTTCCCCTTGTCCTGTCACCTGTCACCAATGAGAAGAGACCAGCCCCAATCTCAATACAACCTCCTTTTAGGTATTTGTAGAGAGCAATAAGATCTCCCTCAGCTTCCTCTTCCCCAGACTAAACAGCCCAAGCTACCTCAATTGCTCCTCATAGGGTATGTTTTCCAAACCCTTCAGCAGCCTTGTAGCCCTCCTTTGGACCCGTTCCAGAACTTCAATGTCCTTTTTGTATTGAGGTGCCCAAAATGGAACACAGTACTGGAGGTGGGGCCTCTCCAGTGCTGAGTACAGGGGCAGGATTACTTCCCTAGTCCCTCTGGTCACACAGTTTCTGATACAAGCCAAGATATCATTGGCCTTCTTGGCCACCTGGGCACACTGCTGGCTCATATTCAATTTACTGTCAGTCAATACACCAAGGTCCTTTTCTGCCAGGCAGCTTTCCAGACAGTCTTCCCCAAGCCTGTAGCATTCCCTGGGATTGTTGTGACCAAAATGCAGGACCCAACACTTGGCCCTGCTGAAACTCATACAATTAGCCTCGGCCCATTGATCCAGGTTGTCTGGGTGCCTCTGTAGAGCCTTACTACACTCCAGCAGATCAACACTCCCTCCCAATGTGGTGTCATCTGCAAACTTACTGAGGGTGCATTCAATCCCCTGATCAAGATCATTCATTAATATATTAAACAGGAGTGGCCCCAGTACTGAGCCCTGGGGGACATCACTCGTGACTGGCTGCCAACTGGATTTAACTCCATTGACCACAGCTCTTTGGGCCTGGCCATCCATCCAGTGTTTCACCCAGCAGAGTATATGCCAAGTCATGGACAGCCAGTTTATCCATGATGATGTTGTGGGGGACAGTGTCAAAGGTTTTACTGAAGTCCAGGAAGGGCACCTGAGTGTGTAAAGAGGATGTAGCTGAGGAGCAAGAGCACAGCAGGTGTGGCAGAAGAGGACATGGAGACACAGGAAAACAAGGTGTGAGGACCATGTTATGGATGTCTGCTCAGGGAGGCAGGATGAAGAAGGAATTAAATTATTAGAAGAGTCAAATGAAGTAGAGTAAGACTGGAAACAGTATAGTGAGGCAGTGGGAGACAAAAGCAATGGAGACACGTAAATCTGCTGTGGCTCACCTGTGACAGAAAATGGGAATGGTCAGTCCTGAGCAACAACACTGAGAAACTGGGAGCAAGCTCAGATCAGGCTGGGATAGGTGTTCAGGGGGTTTGCTGAGGATGGAGCCCATGGCAAGTGTCAAAGGTAAGCACCAAATGATGAATGTACACATGTGTAAACATTCTGGTTTTCAGTTTGATTATTTAAAGGCTGAAGAAATCGAGTGTTATCTATTCCAAGTGCATGCATGCACAAACTTTACCTTATTAATATATAAATTAATATATAGTATAAATCCTATCTTATAGTGCAGGATTAAAGCTCCAGTTCTAAGCTCTCCAAAATTAGTAACTGTTTGGTATAGTTGCCTATACTACCTAATTCTCCATGTGCCTTTAAATTAATAGATGTTCTCCCTAGAGAGAAGTCAAGAGGATGCAGTAAGAGACTTGTCTGTAGACAACTGTGCCTCAGTTTTGTAGGGAGGAGATTGTGGGAGAGGATGAGCTCATGGCTAAGGTAGCTGAACAATGCCCCAGAGCTGGACTCTATCTCTTCCCTTCCCCCATTGTGCCCAGGGTACATATCTAGGCTTTCAAGCCAGACTTTTCTCAGGTGACAGTCTATACGTGCTCTTTGCTTTGGGGGTGCCAGACTGGAGAGCTATGAATGTGGTTTGCAGAAAGGCAGAGACATAAAGCCATGGATAACGTCATAATAATTCCCACACTGAATCACTGCTCAAGACTATACCATAATACCAGCCTGGCTAGAGGGCACTTATATGCCAAGAAAACCATGAGTTTGCACAGTGGCAGTTTCTGGCTTTCTCATGTGTTGCCAACCAATTTCCATATGCCCAAGCAGAACTCTACTTTTTCAGAAGGTAGATGCTTCTGTGGTCTGCTCTGCCATGATTTTTAATGTAGTTTTATGGGGCTAGGAGTCAAAGTACTAATAAATGTAACAGCATGTAAACTGATCTTTTAATAAAACTACAGTTATTGGGGGAAAAAAACCCTCTTTTTCAGATTTCAGAATAGTCTATGTTGCATTTTCTATTTTGCTTGGACAGAAATGTGAAGTGGTGTCTGCACTGAGGAAGAAGAAAGCAGCCCCTTACAACCCTTAACTATATCTCCAAGCACCTGAAAGAATACCACAATCACTCCCTGTTTTCAGTTCAGTAAGCATAGGAACTTAGTGTACTTCTAAGTAGCAAAAGAGGAAAAAAAAAATGAAAGGGAGAAAAGCCACAATAAACTCATGGGGTAATTTCAATTCTGCGGGGCTGGTTTTTCAGTATTTACATTACATAATATACAGCTACTAGAATTACCGTGTCCTATTCCAGAGAAGCTTCCGGAAACCAAATTTAGTGGCTAAGCATGAATGCTAACACCATCATTTGAAACACAACCTAATAATATAGAAGTTTATTCTACCCAAGGGTATGTGTATCCGTCACACTTGAGACGCATTCTTCTGTATCATAGATTCAGCTTGATGGCCATGTTTACAAAGGCTTTCTTCCTAGGATAATTGGACGATTTGGGTTTGGGGGAATAGAGACATTTGAAAAGTATTCCAGCATAGTATAAAACACTCCAGTGATATGGATACAAGGAGTTGAGGCCTGAGGAAATGAGTAAAATTCAGAAGGTGAAATGATATCATCAGTCTCAAATGGACAAGAGGCCTGCTTGGGTAGGCTGTGGTTGTCACTAGAAGAGCCATGATCAGCAGAGCTGCCCCTTCCTGACTACACCATCCAAGGCTCAAGAGCATTGGTCATTTGTAATACATGAGCTGACCAGGCTTCTCTCTGATTTTCCCAAGAAAACCCTTCCCATGGAGCAATAAACACCTGTCAGTGAGATCCCTAGGGCTTGCAAAGTCTTTACAGCTGACGTGGCATCCAACAGTCTGAAGTGTAACATGAAATCCATGCACAGTAGACTTTGGTCTTGCAATATAACATTTAACTTCTCAGCTCAAAAACATAATTCACCACCAACACACAAGGTCTAGTGTGACAGCTAGGTGGAAATTCACTGCTTCCTGCATTCTCCTCAGTCCCTAATGCCATGCAAGTTGGTATCTTTAGCAGTTCCCAAATACCCCAGTGATTTTTCCTGTGAAAGTTTTCTTCCCACAATTTAAAACTACAAAAAGATGCATTTGTTTACCATATTTGCCAATGCAATGTCTCTGTTTTTTGTTTTCCCAGAAATATGCCAAGGGATTCTATTCTCAAACTACTGGTAATTTACTTACAGCTAGCCAAAACCAGAGACATTATGTGTGCTAGTTTTAACAGAAAGTCAGTTAGTTAGACTGGGTCACCAAGCTGCTACTTCTTTGCAGCAGACAGACTGCACCCTTCTACAAATAAAAGAGAAATAATACTTTTTATAAACTGTCTATCTCGTGTTCATTTTCAGAAGTTGAGAGGAGTCTCAGCTTGTAAGAGCTTTATGCTCTGTCTGGTTCAGACTGACTCTTCATGACAGCACAGGAAGTGTTGGAGTGCCCTAGCTACATCTCCAGCCTGTTTAAAAGGGGTCTGGTCCCCAACTCACCCTCAGCACATCTGCAGAATAGGTCAACATGTTTCTTATCCAAACTTCTTATGAGAAAATCTATTTTTTATGTAATCGTAAACCTGAGAGAAATGGAAACAATGATCAGAGCCAAGCTGCAAGAAACAAAAGCATCATTACAGTGGGAGAAGACATGGGGAAATCAAGGGAAGGCAATGGGCAGCACAGGGGAGAGTGTAAGGAGTGGTCCTTTAGTTTGGAGGAATAATGAAGAAAGGAAGCTGAAGGGGGTATTAGACCTCTTTCTTTCAGTGTTCAAGTGGCAGATCTCCTTTCCCTGTGAGGCTCTCGAATAATGATGCATGCCAGGTATCATTGTGTTATGGCTTTGGAGCTTTGAAACTAAAAAGCTTTTTTTCTTTGGTATTAAAAACATCGGTGTCCATCTGCTTTTTCCTGCAAAGCTCAGAGTAAAATTCATGTTTGCAAAATTTAAAATAGACAGTCTTTACCCAAACATCTGGTTCTACTTAGGAGAAAATGACAGTGGGGAAAAGGATACTTTCCTTGCGTTTTCTTTAAAACTTACCCTCATACCTCCTACCACAAAGCCCACATTTCATCCTTGCAAAGAGATTTCCTGTAGCCCTGACTGTCATAGGATCAGACAGCTACTACAGAACTACTGGCAAAGTGTATAACCAATGTAAGAGTGTTTAGCCTGGTTAGGAACAAGTTTGGAGGTTTCATGTTCATGATGCCAGCACTCCAAGTATCTCTAAGACAACGTCACCTAGTAATCTGCCCAGGTAATGTCTTTCTTGAGGGCTTTGTCCATTTACCAGGAAGAAATGTGAGCTGGCCACAGATTTAGTTTCCACGAGCATCAAAGTTATGATCAGAGGCCGGCAGGATTGCAAGAGGGTAGCAGTCAAAACCTTTATCCACCACAAACTGCCCACAAACAAGCCTAGAAACCATCAAGTGTCAAAACCTACAACTGAAGAGGAACTTAATTGTCTACTACAAGGAACAGGCTATGGTCCTCAGAGTTGACTAACCACAAACAGAAACAATGATGTGAGTATTTACAGAATTGTGAAACTGTTAAAAAAAGGGGGAGCGTTAACCAGTCACATAGCTTAAACTACATTTATAGGTCTAAAAATACACCAAAATCCTTAACAGGTGCTGTACTCTCATTTGGAGCACTCCAAAATTAGTCATTTAATACCAAGCAGATTCTTTTTGAAGTTTCTTCCAAGTGAACAGTAGCACTAGCCTAACAGTTACTAACTTCAGCAGGAGCACAGGTCTATATAGTTCTGTATGGATCTTACGGGCCAAGCATATCCCTCACCTTCATCAGCATGTAGATACAGATATCCATTCTGAAATAAGTGGGATAAAAGTAGGGGTTAAAATTGCCAAAGAGGAAACTGGACCTGATGTACCACCAGTGAAAACATCCTTGGAATACTGCAGAGATACATTCCTGATGAGGCTCTAGTGCTACTTCAGGGGCAAGAATACATGGGGCATGGATACAAAGATTCCCAAAAACATCATTTGGCACTAAGAAGAAAAGTAGCATTTCTGCAAAAGCAGAACACCTGTAAGGGCTTGTTATGCAATGGAAAGAGAGGAGACAAGGCTGATGAAAACCTCATAATGCATCTTATATTCTGAATTACAGATTTTCAGATAGAACAAAGAAGCTGATCACAGAGTGTGAGTTTAGCAAGTGACTCTCATATCAGTAAAAAGCTTTTTGATAATCCTTTGTCACACAATGATTCAAATCCTCAAAGTCTGAGAAAGACAAGGTTAGCAGACAAAAACACTTAGTGCTAAAATTTAATTGGCTGTATTGAAAATAATTCCAGACAGACAGTAGTTTTATTATTAAGCTATGAGTTGTCTCTTAGCATCACATTTCTATTTTCTGGATGATTTATGTTGTCCTAGGAAAACTCTGGTGTGCAAAATGTTCAATCAAAAGACGTGAGTTCAGTCATTTCTCTGAGTACGGCATAAACAAAGGTGTTTTATGCCAAGTGGACATAACCAGGCAAGCTCTTTGACATTCCTACAGCAACGAGTAATTGTTATTATTCCAGCTCTAGATATGACAATAGCTTCTTCTCCCCTTACATTGTTAGGCTTGGAAGGGAGCACTTTGTACCTCAGAGAAGAAAGAATTCATAGAATTGATTTTAACACACATGCCTCAGAGTTTGACTGGCACAACATTATGTTCACTTCATGATGTGAATGAATACTCAACGCAATAAACTTGTTTTAAAGCAAAGCTTTCAACCTGTTTAAGCCTCACATTTTTTTTTGTTGCAGTTATTAATATCTTTTTTTGTTAGGGCAAAATCAAGATTCTCCAAGTGTCCCCAGACTCTGTTAGATATCCAAATAAACAAGGCAGTTGAGAAATGTGTAATAGAAGACATTCAAACTTATAAGAAGAGAGCAATGGCAGCCTGGAACAATAGTGTCACTTGTCAAAAATCATTTGACAGGTTTCATATATATTGTTGTATCACTAGAGCAGAGCATATTTAAGGCTCATTTCAGTGCATGGGGAATGAATCCTTGACTGATCAGCCTCCATTACACAGATCCTTGCAGCCTTTCTTCAGAAGTGCATCAGCAATTGCCTTGCCTAGAACAGATCTCTGAAATGCAGCAGATTTGCCTTTAATTTAATTTTGCCTTTGATGTAATTTGTAGAAGACTTTTCACATCCATGAGAAGGAAAGAAATATTAAGAGACAAGGGATTTTTTTACTCTTTAAAGATGTTGGTTGTCTCAAGCTGAACTGCTGGAACAAGGCTGCAGAAGAATCATAGAATTATAGAATGGTTTGGGTTGGAAGGGACCTTAAAGATCATCTAGTCCCAACTCCTCTGCCATTGACAGGGAGACCTCCGACTAGACCAGGTTGCACAAGACCCCATCCAGCTGAGTCTTCAACACATCCAGTGATGGAACACCCACAACTTCCCTAGGCAATCTGTTCTAGCGTCTCACCACCTTCATAGTGAAGAACTTCTTCTTAATATCTAATCTATATCTACCCCCTTCTAGTCTGAAGTCATTAACCCTTGTCCTATCACTACAAACCATTGTAAAAAATCCCTCCCCAGTGTTTATTTTTGTTAATCCAGAAGGATTATCAAGCTCAGTGCTGCAGGGGTAACCATAAACCTACCATCTATCACATAACTATACCCGCTCTTGTATATTTTTTAGTACATGACTTCTTGGGGAAACAACATTTACATATTTCTTCCATTAAAATTTATATTTTCAGGACTGTTCTAGCTGTGAACATCTCTCAGGGAAGTAAGGGGGGATTTGCCCTTACTTATTTGTGAGCAGGAAAGCTATATTCCTGTCCAAGAACTTCTGTATGTTTTCTGGTGACAGAAAAATCTACCAAAGTTTAAATTTTGTCTAATTTCCAATCAGACATTCAAATGAGTTACAAGGATTAATTAAAATTACCACAACAAAAAAGGCAAAAGTTAAATCATAAATGCTTTAGGTCTAAGCCAGCCTTGAACTGCTTTAGATGATTAACCCACCTGCCTTCTACAAGGCTATTTGTTCCTTTCTCTGGAGCATCAGGTTCTGGCCATGGACTGAAACTATACATAGGGTCATGGGCATTTGGGATGTAGTTCAATTCAGCATTTTCCATGTTTTGTTTAGAAGTATTGGTAGTTCCTTCAGCTGTGCAGATATTTGTTAATCAAAGAGGGTCCCTGAAAGAACTACTGAAATCTCCATTTCCTCAGGCCCATTTTTAACATGCTTCAGTTTTGAAAGCCCAGCATCCCAACTCTGATGCTTTTCACCTGGACTATTAAAAGAAAAATCATCATGTCACCAAATTATCTGATAACCAGAGGCACTGAGAATGGTTCCCCAGAGAGCACCTTTGCTGCCAAACTCTGCTTAGGAGAGTAGTTGGTGATCAGGGCCTCAGATGCAAAAGGCATCTACTGACAATGGCAGATCTTCACCTTAAATCTATCTTTATGCAACACAAAGGTTTGACCAATAACAAAGTAAAAAACACTATAGTCTACCAAAAAGTAACTCTCAGTTATGAGAATAGATAATACCTTGTAGGAAGAAAACATTTCCCTTCAACAGATCTGAACATAACTGTCCAAGCATGTTTAACCTAGAAGGCACTGTTTTGGTTTTTTTGTTTTGTTTTGCTGTTTTTTTTTCTTTATTTTTCTTTTTTTTAAACATTTCTGTCAGAACAATGAATTTCATTTATTTAGCCTCTTGTTTTAAGAAAATTACATGTCTGTGGAAAGCATCTCAACAATCTGGAAAGATATAGTTGGCATCAGAGCAGCGCATTGTAAGATCTTCAGTTTGTGTAACAAAAGAGTTTTCATTAGAAACAGACCATCTTCACCCTCCAAATGCTGAGGGTGTCACATATATTGCAAATTCACACTTTCTTTTCTCCTTTCAGGAAAAGAAAAAAAAAAAGCAAAACCATCATCCCAAACCCAACAACAAAAATATGGCTAAAATCAGTAGAAATTTGTATAATTGAATAGATCATCATCTTCCAAGGGAGGCATGAGCACATGCTGCTGTGACTGCTTTGACAGAACACCTGCAAGGCTCATCATTCTTCCTTTTCCTTCCCAGTCACTGGTGTATAACCTGAGTTGCTCCTTTGTTTACAGGGCAGAGGGGCTTGTGTGACAGCACTGGAGACCAGCAAACTCCATGGGCCTGCAGGAAGGTACCACAAGTAGCCCATGGTCTTGTATACCCAAGGAGATGTCCTTCTGCCATGCAGAGGAGCAACCCTCTCCTATTTTACGGATACTGACGCTGCTATGAAGACAGGTTCTGCTTCTTAAGTGCAACTTTATTCCTGGCTTTTTGGAGGATCTTCACTTTTCTCCTCCTTTCTGTGATCACTTGTCATAGTCAATCTTAGGCAAAACTGCAAATATGTCAGAGGGACTTGTGAGCTAAGAAACAGCATGGAGAAGAAAAGCAAATCCAGAACACTTTGCATCCCTCCTCATCTTCCTCTAGCAAAGCACAAAGCCTAGCAAATGCACAGAGACACTGCCAGCAGCTCAAAGTTCCTCACAGTCCTGCAGTTACACAATAAAAAAAAACATACTTCAGTGGGTACTTTGCAAATGTCACTTGGGAAGGGAACATCACAAGACAGGCTGCGGGACATGAGCCATTTGCTTCTTACCTCCTTACAACACACTGTGCTGTGCAAGTCTACCTGGTTTAGACCCACACCACTCCTTTGAGTTTCACAAGGACCAAGTTTGATCCTAGTTGTGCAGAGATATGGTGCATAAAGAAGCCACTTCGGGTTTCCTGGTATTCATTTTTCTTGAGATCAGAATCTGACCTGATACAGCCTTCATGTTTGTGTGTGTGTTTATTTCTATTTGAGTCCTTTCAGCAGGTGTTTCTAGCTACACCCATAAGGGATGACTGCAAACATTCTTCTCACATGACTGGTGCTTTGTAATTTCTGCAGTTCTCTGATGCAGATTTTTTCTTTATTTTCATGATTGTAGCCCTTCCCCATCCTTTTATAGTCCATTACAAAGGAGAGTAAATGTTCACTGGATGGATTACTGAAAGGGTGGATAAATTTATTACCACTAATTTTATTTTCAGATACAAAATTAAATCAGCTGAGCAGCCAAAGCTTCTGACTGAGGTAGGAGGAACCCAGATTTGGGACTATTCTCTTGCTCTATGTAAAATATCAGCAGTCTCTGGTCAGATCTCAGTCTCCTCTGGCCACAAACTTGAGAGGGGGAGGATGCTGATGGCTCAGCAAGCTGGCTCCTTGCAGGCATTTAAGGCTTCCCCAGCCACCTGAGAGCCTAGAAGGACATGGGGACAAGGAGAGTAAGGGGGATTGAACAGTGTAGGAGAAACAAGCCTCAGTTCCCTGCACACCATGAGCAATTGTTCAGGGAGGATATGGGGAACATGCACCTTCTGAGAGGACAACCCGTTGTGTTGACTTGGGGTGCAAACTGGCTGATACTCAAGGCAGAAATGATTTCCAGAGTGACACATGTCTGTGGTGTCACGGCATTCCACTGCCCCGTTTTGTTCAGCATGTCTTTGCTTCCTCTGCAACTCTGAGTATTGGCAACTGCTGACAGATGAGGATTCCTGCAATGGCAAAAATGGCTTACATTGTTATTCCCCACTCCCTCATTCATCATTCACACCTCTCCACAGACTGCAGCTCACCAATCCTCTATCCTCCCCCTACCCATCTCCTCCCAAAACAGTTTATTTTTGGCTGGGGCCATGTCAGAGGTCACAGCTAGGAGGACATTTCAGAGATAGTTTGGGTAGCACACCTGAAGGCAAGCTGTAGCACAAGAGCAGGAATGAACCTCCTGTCATGGGGTAGAGCCAAGTGATCATCTTATGTTGCTTTCACACCAAAGGAAAATTTAACATGTTACAACACCTGAGATGGGAAATTCTGCTCTTCTCTATTACACTGTGAGCACAAGATCCATCCACCAGCTTCAGAAATGTCTTCCTTATGAGCGTCTTCCACCAAAAGCCATTTCTGGCAAAGCATGCCTTGCTTTGCCACACTACTGTCTCTGGCAGGATTTTAACCCTATGAAAATACTTTCATATATGTCATTTATTGGCTTTTTCCTCCCCTCTTAGTTTTACTACATTTGATATTACAGCTAAATATTTTTCAAATTTTGCTTACTGTATGTGTATCTAAGTACCCAAGAATTTTAAGCAAAACTTTTGTGATATTATGCAGCATCTGATTGGGCCATTAGAGTATCTAGGGTATTAGTAAGATCTGCTAATGAAATGTACACAGAAATGGTTCATCACTTAGGTAAAAAATAATCTTTAAACCAAAGAAATTTCACTGTGAGATTCAGGGTTGTTTTCCTTTCCTTCTTCCCAGAGTGAGAAAGTATTTAAAATGAGCTATAGTTCAAGTTTATAATGGGAACATTATAATGTTACTGTGCTCATGGAAGGAGGTAGGAGTCAGGCTAAATCCAGAGTATCAGTAGCAATTTTGGATTAATTCCAACTTCTGCGCATCTTGAGAGTGTATCTGTTAGAGATGGGTAACGTTCATAGCTTAATAATAGACATTTGCTATTAATGTTAATCTGTTTCTGCTTATGACTCAGAGTGCTTCGCTGCCAGAACACACTGAAAAACCCCAAAAGGCAGTGACAATGACCGTATTCATTATGTGAGCAGAGAGGGCAAGGAAATGTGGGGGATGGTAAATTCATTTTACAAATCAAAGTTATGGCTATTTATTATGAGTCATTTTATTGTTTGTCTCACCATACTACCTCTCAGGAATCTCTGCTGAGAGACAGCCTATGACTTTGGGAGCCTTCCCAGCCCAGACAGGCACTGAGCACCTCCAAGGGACACATGTGGTCTCTCAGAGGGGCTGTCTCCAGTTGGGCTCAGTCAGGGCAGCTCAGGAGCTCACAGAGAGTGATCACACATCTCACAGGCTGCTTCAAAGGGGTAGGTGTCCACAGGAGAGGAGCAGGAGCTCCTACAAGCCAGGCTGATACCTCTCAGGACCAAAAAGAAGGGAAAAAGGATGGAGCCTCCTATTCCATCTATAACCCTCATCATCCTGCCTGGAGGACTTATCCCTCATTTATTTTAGATACAACTCCAGATCTGCCTCAGTAGTGAGCATGAACGAAAAATTAACATAAAACTGTTGGACATCAGCAAGTAATGTCTCCTTCATTTCTGGCCACACCTCATTTGAAGGTGCAGGATCTCTCAAGCAAGCTACAAAACATTACAGACATCAAGGGAAGCAAAGGAAACTAATTTCTACCTTTTAGCAGCAGAGCAGTTTGTCTGAAACTCCATTTCCCATTCCTCTGAGGCAGGATTTGTTCTAGTCACCCTAAGGGCCAGAGCACAGTGTGGCCACATGCAGGAAGAGAGCTATCAGATGTCAAGCTCTAAGAGGACTTCTACAGTGGGTCTGTTTTCCTTGTCTCAAACAGCCATTTCTTCCTGCATATCCTGAAATTAAAAATCTGCCCCCAAGTGCATACAAGAAAAGCTACCCTCTGCTCATTTTTTCTCATTTACTTCCACACTGGCCTTTACAGACTTGACACCTTGATCCCTCCTTCAGACCTTCTACAGTTCCAGGTAATGCATCATGGGAATTTCTTCAGCTTAACCAATTTTCAGAACTTTTAAGATTAAAATTATATACGTACAAAAAAAAAACAAAAACAAGAGGTCCAAATAAATGCCAAAATACAGAACAGAATCTTTCAGATATTAACTGAAATATAGGTAAAAAAAGTAAATAAATGTGTCCAATTGACTGAAGTTACACAACCTTCAAGACAAAGACTGAGTTGAGGATTTCAATGTGTTTGCTGCTCTGAGTCATAAGTGTATCAGGCTCCCTGGGAAAGGCCAGCCAAAAGAGATCACTCCTGTCTTCCCTCTGCTTCATTCCAGTGGCCATAAAAAAATCCTGTACATGCCCTTAAATGGTACAAAACAACAGGATTTTAATCTTGTTCACAGGGAGCACACCAGTGTCCCATAATGCTCATTGCTTCCTCCCTCCTGTAAAGTCTAGTATCTCAACATGGCCTTTCTGCTGCACTCTGTTTCAATATATATGACTATCTTTTCCCCTAAATCACTTGTTGCATTGATCCAGATATTTGGAAAATAAAATTGAAAGGCCTCAGACACAGAAATAAAACAAAAGTATTTATGTTATTGTTTCTTCAAACTATTGAAAAATATGTATGTAATTATATAGTATATATATGAAAAATGTCCTCTTCATTATAGTGTAAAATTTGCAAATGTGTCCTGTTGTCATCTTTTAGCTGACTGATTATGCTCCCCAGAGTGTACCAGGAAAGGCAATGCTGGGTACTGGAAGTCTGTCATCCTTGGAGTTAAGCTTTGCAGATGTCCTTATGGCTGCTGGGACAGAGAGCACCTTGTTCCCAATCTGTAGCTCATGGTTACAATGCCTTCTCTGCAAACTTACTCAAAACTCTTTGATCACAAAGATTAGCTGAACCCCTTCTTACTTCCCACTTCTAGGTCTTACTGAGAGATACTAGAAATACCATTATTTATTAAATACCTAAATAATATTAATTTTCTGGCATAGCTATATTTGTGGGTTTTAATAACAAAGAGACTAAAACCATTCCCATTATAAGCTGCCTGCAGTTCAAAATTTAGGCATGAAAGTGTATGTTGGTAACATGCCAGAGTGGTGCCTGTGTATGTGTGCTTGTACAGGAGAAAAAACAAAGGCTAACAGACAAGCAGAGAGATAACCAGTTCAGAACATACACTGCACATGGTTTTAACTACATCTGGCACCAGGTCTGAGGCTGTGAATTACTTTATGCTACAAAATTCATTTTTCAGTTGGAAACTTACAATGTGAGGTTAGAGTGGTTAAAAAGATCTCATAGTAAATTTTGTAAAAGAGTCTGTTTTTCCTGATTAAAGCCTTTCCTATTGAAACTTTTCTCACTGGTCTTAGCCACAGACCAAAGTTGGTCTGACCTCTCTGCTTGATGTGCCTTACATTTTGGGAGATGCGAAAAAGAAGCCAATAGAGTTGCTTTCTCTATTTCTACTGAAAAAATAAGCACCACATAGTTTCATTACAGTGCTTTCACTGTATGAAGCCATCAGGATTCTTCCCTGGTTAGCCCCTCTCTGAAAAGCCCAGCCAGCCTCATTTCGTGCCAATGCTGCCATCAACAGCACTGTGCCTTTCTGTGCCCGTGCGTCCTGCAAGGCTCGTGACAAGACTTTCCTTTCCTTTCCTTTCCTTTCCTTTCCTTTCCTTTCCTTTCCTTTCCTTTCCTTTCCTTTCCTTTCCTTTCC
>JANIJG010008039.1:0-25000 GCA_024611175.1 Megaceryle torquata | reverse complement strand
ATCCTATTATCTTTCCCTGGTTCTAGAGTAATTGTATCTTATACTTCAATCTGTGTTTAACAGCATATCACAGATGAACTTGTAAATGTAAAACAGAGTGTCCTTCTACTATTACAATTATTCTTTTAGCATTGATGGGTAAGGGCATTCAAGATGCTGAACTGGCAAGCAGATGCAATACAGATCTTTATCACAAACCACAGAAATTTAAAGCTACTCATTTCTCATAGCATTTGATCTCTACACCACAAACACACAAATTAGGCTGATGATGTCTACAATATACAGAAGATCCATGTAAGCTCCAGGAGCTAGTGTCTTCACCAACATAAGGGCCAGCCAAATACCCTAGGATTATACTACTGTGGTAGAAGGGCAACAGAGTGTCAAATAATCAATTCACAGAGAAATAATCAAATTAAAGAGATTTATATAATGCCATTAATGTACTCTGTGGTAGAGACAAGAAATTCTACATGGTTGGACCAGATGATCCTTGAGTTCCCTTCCAACCTGGTATTCGATGATTCTGTGATACTTTACACACTCCAGACCCAGGTGGACCATAAAACTGCCTTAGTTTTTCCAGGAAGTCTTTCTTTAACCATATTTTATGACACAGTTTATTGCCTTGCATATGTTCCTTGATATTTACCTGATCTGCTTCTGTATAAGTCAGTGTTCTTCATGGCCATTTTCTTTGGAAAGTTTTGCACTCTGCTTTACATTTTTTCTCCCTTAGTACTTTCCTTAAAGAATGAGATTGTGTGGCAGTCCTCTCTTTAGTACTATTTGTTCTCCAAATAAGCATTTTTGCTGTGTTTGGTTTGTGTGGGTTTTTTTGTTTTGTTTTGTTTTTGGGGTTTTTGTTGTTTGGGGGGGGTTGTTTTGTTTTGTTTTGGTTTTGTTTTGTTTTGTTTTGTTTTGTTTTGTTTTACTTATTATTATTTAACTTTTTTGTTTTGTTTTGGGTTTTTTGTTTGTTTGTTTGGTTTGGTTTGTTTTTTTTTTTAAAGCATACTGCACAGCTGTTGACAATAAGGTTTTTTTGAGTCTATCCTATAAATAACTGAACACTGTTGGCACTCATCATACAATAGTATTTGCCTATTCTTACACGTATTGAAATACCTCTTTTTAGTATCAACAGCATCTCTTCTTCAACTCTAACATCTTCTCCGATCATTTGTAAATTCATTGAGATTAAGCAAGACTCAAATGGAACTTGAAGGGGCAGCAGCACCATGGCAAACATACACATTGGAACTGCTTTGATACTCTGAGATCCGTGTCACCTGCACTACATCCATTGCCCAGCAAACCCAGCCTAGACTGCATGTTTATTCATGTGCTTTGCCTATCCATACTCAGTTATTGGTTAGGCAATATTGGTTTTGCTTTTCTTTTAGATCTCAGTGTCTTCTTTTTCAAGGAAAAAAAAAAAAAGGAGTAGTATATTGAGATGTAGTATGTAGGACCTGGAGATGACTGAAACACCTCAGTTTCTGGACTTTGAAGACTGGAAGTTTGGTCTTTGGCACACTTCTAGACATCACTACTTTCACATCACTACAATTAATCTTTTCAGGAATATGTTTTCAGGAATCTTTTCAGGAATATTTTCAGAGGTAAATGGGGAATAATTCTGCAGAGACATCAACCAAGCCACTGCAAATGTCTATTGGCAGAAACACACCAAATTCACCTAAGTGAAGACTTTCAATAATGTTTGAAGATACTTATTGCTTGCTCAGATTCAGATCTGAAACGAATAAAAGATTATGACATTATGACTTCAGGGCTTTGGCCCTGATAGGTCACTTGAGAAGTGGTCCCTCCTTCACATTGACAGTTCTCCTGAAATTCATGGAGATCTTTCAAAGCAATTTACACTTGTGGCAGACTCAGAGGTCTTTGTTACAGACAGGTCAGCACTTGGCAACAGTGTGAATACACCTGGGCTAGTAGGCAAGGATTCCTGTTTTTGCTGATGTTGTATTGAAACCTTTTCCCCCGCTGTATTCCTTGCCTCTAGGATTTTCTAAGCCCCAGTGGATGGAGTCACCATCTATAATAATGTACAGACAATTCTCTACATCACCATCTACATTTAAAGGTTGACATGGATGCCATGGCCTTCACTGGATATACGAATAGCACGAAAGTTCACGTGCTTTATAATGTGGTAGAAATGATGCCAGTAGGTCTGTGAGGCTTGTCCGTGACAGTATCATCCTCCAAATTGCCTGTGTAGGTTCTGATGGACATGTGTGCACATGCATGTTAGAAGATGCTGTTAGAAAGCCTTGTTCTTGAGTAGAGCTACACAAAGAGCTTCTGCCTGTTTATTTTATTCTGTCCAGAGATCTGAGGCTGGAGTCCTAGGCAACTGCAGTTCATTACACAATCTGTTTTGGCCTCAAGCACATCTGATATTGTCATCTTGCTTGTTTCTCTTGACCAGGTGGTGTCCTCCAGGTGGTAGATTATATCCAAATACAAAGCTCATCACCTTTTATGAGATCTGATGTGAAGACAGGCTCTGACGGGGGTAGGTTTGGTTGTTGTACAAGTGTTTAAAACAACCTTCCTTCCATAGTGTTTTATGATGTTTTTTACATTGATTCTAAAATATATTTACTGTTGTTAAAACTGAGGATAAATTTTGTGTCTGGGAAAATTCTTAGTGCTTTTGAGACCTTGCTACACTGATGAGATTTTGTGAATTTGATGTAGGTCCACCCTTCTCTGCAGCTGTCAAGAACACCTATAAAGAGAAGATATAAATAAAACAATTGACTGACAGAAGAATATTTGTTTGGGGTTGGTAGCAATGACTTCGTTGAGATGATTGGTTGTTTGCTGACACGTCCTCCTATCTACATGAGCAGCTATTTCCTTTAACTCACCTTGGACTGTGGCAATTGAAGCACTCCTATATATTAAGTAGCAAGACTTTGTGCAGCTATTTCTTTTTAAGTATGAGTTAGACTCAATGACCTTAATAGAAAACTGCCAACAAAAGCACAAAAAAGTTTAATTGAATTAAGTCTAAATAATATGATCTTGAAGTTTTAACACACGCTTATCTATTGACATTGTCTTGCAATGAGAATAAAAGAACAAAGTCCTTCTTCTGCTCTTCTGCAGAGCAGGCAGATTTATAATATACAGTAGAAAGAGTCTGAAAGGCAAAGTCTTCATACAATCTTTTATCCAATGTTAGAAAGTGAACATCAAAGGTACTGCAATGTGGAAACACTCATATTACAGGGAGTTTGGTGTCCAGCAAGGTAGTACACAGGGCACATGTTCTTTATTTCACATATGACAGAGTCAAATGATGTAATAATAAGGGAATCATAGAATCATTAATTTGGAAAAGACCTTTAAGATCATCGAGTCCAACCATTGACCTAACTCTACCAAGTCCACTGATAAATCATGTCCTTCAGTGCCACATCTGTATATGACTTTTAAACATGTCCAGGGATGGTGATTCAACCACTGTCCTGGACAGTCATCAAAAGGGACTGACAACCCTTTTGGGGAAGAAATCATTCCTCATGTCCAATCTAAACCTCCCATGGCACAACTTGAGGACACTTCCTCTTCTCCTAACAGTTGTTACTTGGGAGAAGAGACTGACCCCCACCTCACTCCAACCTCCTTCCAGGTAGTTGTAGAGAGTGAGAAGGTAACCCCTGAGCATCCTCTTCAGACTGAATATCACCAGTTCCCTCAGCTGCTCCTCACAAGACTTGTGCTTGCTGCTCAGAAGTTACTAAAACATCGGTAAGTTATCAACACTGTTTTCAACATAAATCCAAAACATAGCACAATGCAAGCTACTATGAATAAAATTAACTCTATCCCTGCCAAAACCAGGAGGGCTATAGATCTGAAGGGGTTCTTCAAAGGATTTTTTTGCTTGTAAGATGGCAGTTGGGTTCAAGCCATCCTTTGGGGCTGCATGAACAATCAGAAAAGATTCCTGTTGTAGATTAATAAAAAGACATAGTACAACAGGTTCGGGAAATAAAAATGGTTGGAGGGTTGAAGAAAATTGAGTATGTGTCATCTCTGCTTGCTCTGTTCTTACCCTTTCCCAGACATCTGGATTGGACTGATGTCGGAGACAGGTTGCCCATGTTTAGCCTGAACCAGTTCCTCTGCCCTTATGTCCTTGTGACTGCAAGCCAGGCTGATAGAAACACACCTATATTGTTCCCCTGATGAGGCAGTTGAAACTTAGCCTTTTTCGATTATTATTTTCAGTAACAATTGCTGGGAGCTGCTATTTGATATCACACATATTCCCCCATGCCATTGCTTCAGAGATGAGGAAGATGGAAATCAAATAATAAAAGTTAACATGCAGGGATTATTGCAGTCCTTATAAGGACTTGAGGGAAATTATTATGCAAACAGATGGTACTCTCAAAAAATGTTAAAACTACCTCGGATTAGTTTGTCTGGATGATGAAAAGAAATTATATTAAAGGAATAGAGAGCTGTAATGATGTTAAGAGAGAGATGAACCAATTTTTTTAAATTCCTTATGGAGCTGCAGCATTCCCAACTTCTTTCTGCTTTCTGTTCTGCTTTCTTTTTCATTTGAGATCTCAGACTCCATTAATAATGGAAAATTTGCCTAAGTGTTATTAGACAATGGGGATCTCAGCTATCAGAACAGGGTCTGCTTACTCCCCATCTGTAATTTCAGCCCTTAGGTTTTGCATGTTCTCTCATGAGCTCTCAAGAAGCTCTCTGTGCTTCTCTAAATCAGTTTTCCACTTGCCTGTTTTCTTGGATAGTAGACTTGATAGTAGGCTTGGATAGTAGGCTTGAGTAGTTATCTCTAACATCCTCTGGTAGTACCTGTCTATCAGGCTAAAACCATTTGCAACAGTTAATGGGTGTGATGTCAAAGGATAATCCCTGGTTTCAGCTGTAATCCTTCATCTCCTACCTCCATTTTTCATGTTTTCAACAGGGAAAACAGAATGGAAGACAGTCCTCTCCTCTCACTGCTAAGGGTGTACTAGGGATGGGACACTCAAGGCACAGGGAAATCATCTGGCCAGAGGGTTTCCCCTCATGCTGATATAGTGGTATAAAATCAGAAGGAAAAATAAAGGAAAATCTGTTCCCACTCAGGTTATAACAGGATTAATATCAAATAGATGTGTTTGACCTATTTCATGGACAGTACTGTCTTACCTGTACAAACTGGAGGAGGAATGAAGGCCAAAGTCCCAGTAACTACAAGAAACATCAAGGTTTCTTAGCATTAAACCCAAACCTACAACCCCATAGGAGTGGTTTTTACTGAGTTGGCTCAGTCAGGCATAATCCCTTAACCTTATTGAATTTTCTCTCTTCCTGGATCCTGCTGCTGAACTTACTTTTCTTTCATGTAACCTTCATTTTATTTCTCTTCTTTTCTATGCCTTCTGGCTGAGCTCACTGCCTTGACTCATGCCATAACACTACCAGCTTGAAAGAAGATTCACATACACCTTTCTGCATCTATATATGCACATCTTTCCCATCACCAGACATCATAGACGATTACTTTCATGGGCAAACAATGTCCACCTCTAATCAATTTCCACTGAATTAATTTCTACAGGTGTTGCATTATTACCAGGAAAGGAGATGAACAAAGGGAACGAAGATGGACAGAAAATCTCAGGACACCAGTGTCTTGCTTCAAGAGGCAAACGTAATTAATTGTAGTGGTTTAATTTCTGCACCTTCTGCTTGTTCCCATGTCAAAGACCAGGTGCCTTAACTGGCATGTTAATTAATTCTGTGTTAGCAAATGAATACTCCACGACTGTTAAAGGCATAAAATTGTAAATGCAAAATGCTGCTGCCTTGGGCCAGCTGACAATTACCTGCCATATTTGAACAGATCTATCAGTAATACAGAGATCTGATGAGAATAAATACCATGGGGTCCAGGACTGACTTGGTCCTTTGGGTTCATGCCATAACTCATTAGTCATGATCTGATGTTATCTCAGAGCATGAGGTGGGGGACTTTCCCATCACTGACCTGTCATTGATTTAACTTACATCTGTTTCCCAAATCCATGTAGACTGGGTGGGAGTGAAGGAACCAATGCGTGTTCATAAGAAGATTTGCTTGTTTTTTAATTAGACTCCATAATCTGTCTCAGTTGATGGATTCACTTAATTTACCACTGAATCCCCTCTTACACTGGAAGAGCCATTCACAACAGCATTCTTTCCTAGCACAAGCAAATGAAACAAAAAATTGTTTGAGATGACATTCATCATCTGATTTTTACTGTAATTCAAGAGAAGTGTACACTGGCCAAAACCAAGAGCACCTACTATGATGTTAAAATACATATTCCTCAAGTATGGGTTTAATTAGCAAAGCGGAACTGGCACACGTGGTAGGAAAAGGGAATCTTCACCAGCTCCCAAGTTTATGGGTAAAGTAAAATAAACCAAGAATCTTATTCACACTTTTTAATATCTCTGCTTTTCATGCAACTCCCTGATCATTCTTCAAATAAAAATATAATTGAAAAGAAGCAACTTCTTTCTATTTTCATACAGAAGATGGAATAAAAGCCATAGAAATTTTAAGGCACCCTATGCTGAGACCCTACAGGGCTTTTCATGGCAAACTGTCCCATCAGTATGGAAATGAAAACTTTAAATTCATTTTGTTTTCACAATGGGAAAAAGTCAGTCTCATGGCATTGAGGCTTTATGAAGTATGCAGAAATTTACTAGCTGAAAGCAAAACTGGATTGATATTATATATGTTCCAAGGATAAAACATCCCCTCGGAAATGAGCAATTCAGCCCTTTGAAAATTCAAGCGAGGGCAGGATGTATTGTATGGAAATCTAACATTATAGTGAAAAATTGAGAAAATGCTAGTGCCATCTATTGGCATGAAAATAGAAAGGTGAAGCAGAAGCTGGGCTCATCTGCTTATATCCAGACAAGGATAGAGGAGTCTGTTTGTTTTAATCACATCAAGTTAAGATATTTGTAAATATGCAGTTTTATGTTTAGTCTTTTTAATGATGTTGTATTTTGAGTAAATATGTTGACTTTAAAATTAATCACTGTTGTAATCAAGCTGCTGCTAAAGATGGGGATTTGAATGTAATGGGAATTAAGAGTCATTGCTGAGTGGATAAATGCTGGCATACTGTCTAATGCTCTTAAGCAGGTTTGCAATATCATCAGACTGTATCATAAGCAGGTTTAAATTTCCCATGGAATAAAAAGTGGACGAATCTTTAGTTCCTAAATGTTTCCTGGATTTCCTGATCAGCAGCAGCTGGAAAATATTTACCTGCTTATATTTGGACTGAAGCAAAGTGGGATTTCCTTTCAGAGAATGTCAGTAGGAGGCAACCAGCCAAGATGGGCATCTGACATTGAAATTCAAACTGAGGATCTCATTTTAACATCAGGGAAGTTAGATCAACATCAAATGATACTCAAAGTTTCAAACAAAAATTCACCTCTCTCCCTGATTTCCCTCTTTGTCAACAGGACAAGTCAGATTCCAGGTACTTGGTCTTCATTTGGCAACTCAGGGTCTTCCCAGGCCAGCACAAAGAACCCATCAGATTTCATGAAGCTTATACTGATTACTGGTATGATGTTGAAGCTAGTCACTTTGAACAAGTCTGAGCTCCCATTTCCCAGTCCAGAAATTGTTGTAATAACACGAGTGATGGGGGTTTGCTATTCTTTGCACTGTACTTTGACAGAAGACTTGATGGAAGGACAAACATTTGCATACACCAAAATGCTGTGACATTTCCACATTTTTTAAGCATGCTCTCTTAGGTACTCCAAGTTCAGTACCTGCTTTAAAGAAAACCTTATCATTAATCTTGCAGGGATATTTGAGTCTGTGCATCAGCACTTTCCACCCACCTTCCTGTCTCCTGTGTCCCAGGACCACCATTCAGTGGTGTGTGCCTCTGTGCACTGATCCCTGCAAATCCAGAGGGAAGTATTGCCACTTGCCCAGTGAGCACGAGCACAGAGGAGAGGATCTAACTGCCAACCACATGCACATACAAAGTCATTCTATCTTTTACCTCCTGAAAGCCAGCGTTCCTCATCCAGCTAAAAATGGCTAAAGAATTTCCATTCTGAGAGACACTTTTTTGGTCATACCCATTTCTTAATCTATTTAGTGACTTTAGAAGAAATGATGGCAATAGGTCACACTCAAGTTGCAAATAAGTAGCATTAAAGACAAAGGACATATAATAAAAAGTGTATGTGCTGTCACCTGAGTAGCAAATGTAACTCAGAGTTAATGAAAAAAATAATATGTATCAGATAAAAGAAACTCTGGCAAAGCAGAGCAATTTTTATAACAAATCACATAATGTAGAGTGCAAAACCTCCTCCTCCATGGGAAACACCAACCAAGAAAATTAATCTTTAAGCATTTATATATATGTGAAATATATATGAGTATAGAATCATAGAATATTTTGGGTTGCAAGGGATCTTTAAAGGTCATCTAGTCCAACCCCCCTCCAGTGAGCAGGGACATCTGCAACTAGAGCAAGTTGCTTAGAGTCCCAGACCACCTGACCTGGAATGGTTCGAGGGATGGGGCTTCTACCACCTCTTTGAGCAACTTGTGCCATTGTTTCACCACCCTCATTCTAAAAAATTCCTTCCTTCTATGTAGTTTGTATCTACCTTCTTTTAGTTTAAAACCATCAACCCTTGCCCTGTTGCAACAGACCCTGCTAAAAAGTCTGTCTTCATCTTTCATGTAAGCATTTAAGTATTGATATGTCACAATAAGGTCTCCCCAAAGCCTTCTTTTCTCCACCTGAACAATCCCAACTCTCTCAGCATTTCCTCATAGAAGAGGTGCTCCAGCCCTCTGATCATTTTTGATTGCTTGAACACATTTTGAATGAACTATTTTTGCATAACTTCAGAGCCAGGATTTGAGCAGTCTCTTCTGCTGGAATTTCCCTTCCCAGTAAGCCAGTCTTGCTCTTAACTCTAGCCAATGCATAGATTCTATGCACTAATGATGTGTTTTGGTTTGACAGACCCAAGCTAAGCCCTAAATAAACATTCTAACAAAGATACATCCTTCTACAGGGTACATGTAGCAAGTAACCTTCTATGATATGATAGACATAAGTACTTGTTATGGTGAGTGCTAGAGAGCAAGGTATCCAGAGTTCAGTACTGACAATGGAATGAGAAAGATCTATATTCCATGTACATTCAAGGGAAGGACAAAGGTTGGAAGAGTGTGGGTAATCAAAACCTAAATGGAGGTCAGAGGTAAATCAGGACACTCATGGGCTGAGAAGTGGAGAAGGACAAAGCCAGACAGTGTCTGGGTGGGGCTTGACGAAGCTCTGAGCAACCTGCTCTAGTTAAGGATGTCCATGCTCTCAGCAGGGGGGTTGGACTAGATGACCTCTAGGGGTCCCTTCCAACCCAGACATTTCTATCTTTCTATGTTTCTAGTGAGGGCAAATAAGCATGACTGGTATAAACCCATGTTCTTGTACTCACCTTGATAAAAAATATCATTAAGTAGTGCTTGCAAGAGCCCTTGGCATGCAAGTTGTAGGAGAAATCCCACATAATATTAGTATGGACCATGGCAGGAAGATCACCCCACAAGGCACTTCTTGTGCATGACAGCCTTCTAATCTGGGCGCTGAATGGTGTGAAGGGAGAACTACAAAGGTGATGGAACCACCCCTCGAACTGAAGAAAAGTACCTTGAACCTGGCTGTAACTCTGTTGCCTCTTTATGAATCAAGGCAGCTGACTACTGGGGGGTACTGTGTATGAGTAGAATTTCTTGAAGATTTACAGTCCCTTTTCTGCACCTATTCCCCCAGAGCAGATTACCTATCTGGTGTGGTAAGAAAGCAGGCAGAAAATAGATAAAAGGTGGAGAATGCCCTGGAGCAAAACAAGTGTGATATACGTAGATAAGCATTTTGGGAAGTACCTTTAGCATAACTTCAGACCACTGAAATCTCTCATAAGAACCACCCTTGTTGCAGCTCAGCTCTTTCCCACCTCTGCTATTTGGCATCTTGGTCTCTCATGCTCTCCATCGCAGTCTGCCCTCCATCTCTTTATCCTCCACATTTGCACACCTCACTTACCATGGTCTTCATGCCTGGTGAACACCTAAACAGGAATTATTGCTGAAGGCAGCTGGGATGCAGATTGCCAGTGTTTACACACTGATGCCTAAGTGACCTTTTGAAATCTGTGGTCATGAATTTTCTATCCCATTTCTCGTAGGAAAATATTTACATACTGTTGAATGGGCTGAGCTTGATGTTATCATGTTGCTACTGTGATTTACAAAACATTACCAGGAAATAAAATAATAATAATAATAATAACAAACCTCAGCATTTGGAGCCTGAGAGATGAGCCGTGGGAGCTTGGGGCACTAACATTAGAGTACAGCATGAGACTGTGCATGTGGTATTCACCTCCCACTCACGGGTACCCGTCTGCTGCCTGCTCCATCTCAGTTTGTGGTAATTTATTCATACACCTTTGGAAAATAAGATTAAATCTCCTAATAGTTTGCGAATAAACAGTTTTGAGCTAGGCAGCTGATAATTCTCCAAGAAAAGGACTTTACTGGTAAACAACAGTCCTTAATTTGTGGATGAGGAAGCGATTTGTAATGCATTTCTTAATACAGAGATGGAGGTGGAAGACAGGAAGGGAGGCCAATCTTTACACTATCATTCCAACATCATAAAATTTCATATCCTCCCAGCACCAAAATGGCCTGAACATTGACATGTTTTTCTGTCATCTTCTTCACCCTGGTTTCTGTCAAATGTCAGAAGGGGAAGAGATAATGCTGATAGGAGAAAAAAGAAATCACAAATGTAGCACATTCAGTGATTCTATCTGCTGCTCTTGCCAAGGTCTCCCAGACTGGAATGTGTTTGCTGAGTTGTATCAAGTGGTGAAAGAGTGGAAGGAGTTTTTCTCAATATATCAGGAAGGGATATGGCTTCTGTTACTAGCCAGGACTTGAGATTAATGTGAGAAACAGAGGGTTTGAAGGTAGAGAGATCTTCCAATGAAGTGTCTATAAAAACCACCAGCGGATACTGACCCATTTTGCCAGTATTGTTCTGTCATTTCTTTGTTTTGCACCCACCTGGGAGTAAGTTTGTGCTCATCTCTTTAAAATGGGACTATCTATTCTGTGTTGTAAATACAGAGCATTGTGAAATCCATGAGCTGCAAGATGCTGCTGTATTTTATGTGTCAACTACCCATTTGCTAACTAAGGATTATTGTATTTTTAGTGTTTATCTCTTGGTAGTACTGTGAAGCCTGAGTGATGTGGAGATTTTGAGACTGTAGCACCATTCACAGGAGAGAAGTTTGTGTTACAGCACTGAAGCAGCTGTTGCAGTTCAGGATTATTCCTTGAGACTGATATTGAATTTATTTGATTTTTCTGCTCCATGAAAAAAATTTATATTTTAGCACAACTTAAAATAAAGCAAAAAGAAAACGAAAGAGGTCTTTATGGTATAGGCATTGAATGTAATGTGTTGTCATTCAGACAATTCAGTTTCAAAAAAGTTAGGTCCTACTTGAGCAGATCACATCTGTACTAGATGAATCATAAATTGCACAGATTTCCCCCTATGCCAAGGCATAAATTACTGTCATACAGGACTGAGCCTCCTGCCTCATCCAACTGTTGTGCTGCCCTGGGTATAAAACATGATATGGGTCACAACTGTCAGAAGCTGGTTTATGAGGTCCCCATGATATGGCCAGTCTGGGCTAACCCCTATGTCTCATAGCTTTGCATGTCCCCTGGCTGGGGGACACTCCTTGAATCTACTGAAAAGTAAATAAATATCCTTCAGTTCCTGGGAACATTCAGCTCCCTCTGCTTACACAATTCACCAAAATGAGGCATATGCCCAACAACATTCTCGTTACCTTCAGCATTCGGTCAGTGTGTCAACAGAGGCCTCATATAACTGTGATTAGTCCCTGAGAGCTATTTGGTGGGACCTCTTTAGCTGCTGGATGGGTTTGTTGCCACCAGGCCCATCCCTTGCATCCTCTGCCTTCTGGCTCAAGACCCAAGGGTCAATCTTTTCAGAGGGGTTATGTATGAAAAACGAGGTCATGAATAGTCCAGACAAGAAGTTGCTGATGTCCTCTCCTAGAGCTCCCGGGATTCCTGTGATCCTCTCTGGTGACAATGAATTGCCTCTTCTCTCCATCTAGGTAATTCAAAGAAGATTGATATCTATAGAAAAAGTAATAATAATCCTTCTTGAAGTGGGCCCCATCATGCTCAGATTGAAAGAGCAGGAGCTACATGAACCACCACAAAGCCTTAAGGAGTCTGAAAAGCCACTTTTGTTCTGCTTTTCACAGGTTATGTAGACAAATCACGTCAGGATTTCTTGAAAGACAACATCCACATCTTTCACATAAATGAAACAAAGGCTTCTATAATGTCCTGAGCTGAGGACATGAGAAGATTTTTCTGATCCCTGTTCCTTCCCAACACTGAGCTCAGAGGGTGAAACTCTGAGTGCATGAAGGCACAGTAGATGGGAAAGGAAACTCCTTAGAGCTGTGGCAGAAGCCAGAAGTA
The DNA here is from genome assembly GCA_024611175.1 of Megaceryle torquata. NCBI lineage: Eukaryota > Metazoa > Chordata > Aves > Coraciiformes > Cerylidae > Megaceryle > Megaceryle torquata. The sequence goes on along the minus strand of JANIJG010008039.1, from coordinate 12,318 downwards.
AAATCCTGCATCAGGTTTGGCCCTAGTCAACCCATCTGCAGTCAGCAGATTTCCTGCTGGGGTGAAAGAAGCCTAGTTTGTCCGTAAGTCCTGTTTGGCCCCTTAACATGGAGAGGATAACCTCCTTTCAGCTGAAGATACTTCTGCATTTATGGTGAATTCTACTTGGTCTGCCATTTAATTCTCCAAGTCGCAGTCTTCAGCTGGTTGACACAGTCTCTTTTACGCAAGCAAACAGAGAGATACACACTTATCCCTTCCCACAGCAGAAAAAGATGTAATATACTTTGGTACTTCACTTGGGACTTTCTCCAGCAACACCTGAGTAGGCAGCATCAGACCCACCTAACTACTCATTACAGGAGGTTACCTAAGAAGCACAAGTTTATTGTTAAGTTACACGCAGACCCTCCCTGGCCAGACACCAGGCTGAAGAGCAAGACTTTAAAGGTGACAATTTATTCAGCTCAACAGGATGCCCATCATACATAGAACTTACATACAAGCAGCAAATCACTCCTTGTAGCCTAAAGAGAGCAAATGAGTGGAGATGATAGATTTCAGGGCATGATTCATTTTATCCTGAAACAGATGGCTACTCTTGGATCAGCCAAGATCAGCACACTGTGAATTGCTCTACTGACTGTATCTCCATTGCTCATACTGAGAACTCTTGTCAGCTGGCTCAGATGAAGACACCTGTATTGTAGACAACTGAAGTTAAGTGCCCACATGGTTGTCCTACCCTGAAATGCCTCAGGAGTTGCAGTGTCTGCCCAAAGGAGAGTGTAACCTACAAGGGAGAAAGCAGACTGAGGCTGTACAAGGGCATCCAAGATTCACAGTGTGTCTAAATTCAGGGCAGAGTTGTGAATACACTCAGTGGCTTTCCTCCCCAAAGAAGCTGGAGTGATGAAAACTGAATGATCTTAAGCTACACTAAATCTGGGTTTGTACCACATATTCTGCCTAAATTATATAAACTCCTCATGCACTCCAACAAATGAAAGAAGAAACAGCAACATGAAAGAACAGCCTTTGGAGATGGTCCATGTTTGAGATCTTAAACAAATGAGGACATATCCCACACATAATACCCAGTGAGTGACATCAGAGGTACAAGCAGATCAATCAAAAGAGAAAGTGATAAATCCCATTCTTTATTTGTCAGTGCTCACAAGTATTTAAAATTAAGCTGTGTCCCTAGATTTGGGGTCTGACTCCTCATTCAGAAAGAATGCTTAAACTGTTCTTCAGTTCCTATTGAAGGAAAAGCAACGTAGGTACCCACTAAAAGTTAAAAATAAGATTAAATAAGTATGTGGTACTTTGCACCTCTCCCGAGGAAATAAGTGGGGCAATCATCATTATTGTTAGCAAATGCAACCATGCATCTTACATGAGTTGAATGCCTCTGTCTCTTTCTCTCCACCTTTGCAAGCTATTGTGGAAGTACTGAAATAGGGAACAGAAGAATCTAAATAGGGCACAGAAAAAGTTTAAGCTGGGGAAAGGTTGATGTAAATGGTCCCATGTCACTATATGGTGCTATAGCCAATCCACCTGGAAGCTGGAGGGCATCTGCAGCTTTCTGACCAAGGAAGGCCAGAATGGAGTCGTAATCCTGCCTGCAGGATGGTGCCTTTTACCTTGTTCCAGGGTCCAGAAAGTGCACATCTGTTTGAAGTCCCTTCTTTGCTCTGAAGCCTTACCTGGAAGAGACTACAGTGAGGGTCTTTTACTTTCTGAAGCTTTTCTGTTTCCCTGAGCTATAACTGAACCCAGTGACAAACTGAGTGACAGAAAGGCCATTTATCCACACATGCTGTTTTGAAACCTTTGGAAAGAGAATTTCTTGCTTTTCTTTGAGAAAAAAAGGGGCCCATAGTGAGTAATACTGGGAACAAGCAATTAATTCTCACAAAAATAATACATTTTGAGAGCAGTTATGCTAAAGAACAATGTCTTCCAGTAGGAGAAAGTCACAAAAATTGGACTTAATACCCATTTCGAATTTACTGACAATTGCACAGGCAGGTTTCCTGGATGTTGTGAGCTGGGTATTAAACAGTATTTGTAATCTCCTCAAAACCAATCTTTTCTTAAAGTGACTTTCCTAAAGCATTTTTAAGATGAAGGAAAAACAGGCAAAACACCTAGCAAAATGTGAACCTTCATTGATATACATGGCACTTGATGGAACATAAAAAATTCTTCCTTCTATCTAGTCTAAATCTCCCTTCTTTTAGTTTCAAACCATCACCTCACAACCTGTCACAAGTGCTGATAAAAAAATCTGTCCCCATCTTTCTGACAGGCCCCTTCAAGTCCTGAAAGGCCACAAGAAGGTCTCCCTGGAGCCTTCTTTTCTTCAGCCTGAACACCCCCAACTCTTTCAGCCTGGCCTCCCAGCACAGGGGTTCCAGCCCTCCCAGCATTGCTGGGGCTCATCTGGCCCCACTCCAACAGGTCCCTGTGTCTCCTGTTCTGAGCACTCCAGAGCTGGACCCAGCACTGCAGGGGGGTCTCCCCAGAGCACTGGGAGCTGAGGGGCAGGGTCTCCTCCCTCACCCTGCTGCCCACACTGCTGGGGATGCAGCCCAGAATGCCACTGGCTGCTGGGCTGTGAGTGCACGGTGCCGGCTCAGCTCCAGCTTCTCACCCCCAGCACCCCCAAACCCTTCTCTGCAGGGCTGCTCTCAATCCACACAACACCCAGCCTGTGCTAGTACCTGGGGTTGCCCTGACATGTGTAAGACTTTGCAGGACCTTGTTGAACCTCATAAGGTTCACATGGGCCCACTTCTCCAGTTGTCCAAGTTCCTTCGGATGGATCCCATCCCTCAGGCATGTCAACTGTACCACTTAGCTTGGTGTCATCTGCAGACTTGCTGAGGGTACAATTGATTCCACTGTGTTTCATTGATGAAGACATTAAACAGCACTGGTTCCAGTATGGACCCTCGAGGGACACTACTTGTCACCAGTCTCCATCTGGACATTGAGCTGTCATCCTGCTTTTCATGGCTGATCTCTGGGATGCTCAGCTCTCTACAGCAGGAAACCCTTTACTTTTTGGGCTTTGCAGTTCAGGCCTGTTGCCTGAGTTCCAGAAGGATTTACCTACATCTTAGACCAATCTCATGAGCTGATGAGGGCAATAGCACTGATAGGGCTACCTTTGACAACTTACATGACCTTGATGGTGAACAACACAGTTGGTCAGGAGCAGATCTCCTTTGTTCCTCACTTTCTCTCTATTTGAAATAGAATAATTCAGTCCAGACTTTTCTGATCAAATACCGACACAAACTTGCAAGAATCCAGCCCAAGTTCTCAGTATAATTATTTTAACGGAGGTAAATATTCCCTGTCACTCATTCTGTTGCCTTATTCCTTACTGGTGTATGATGCTGGAAAGAAAAATTGATTTTAGCTCCTCTCTTCAAGTCTGAGATGGAGACAGTAGTTGACAAGGAGCTAATTAGCCTTTGCAAGGTGAACACAATGAAGTCAGTGGAGGAAAAGGGAGATGACGGGCTATTTTGAATGACATGGTGAAGTGACAAGACAGTAGAATAGTGAAAGGCTGCAGCGCTTTCTTATATCCATAAATTGTTCTCCCATCTAATTCTTCAATATTCAAGTGCTGAGTTCAGAAATTTAGTGTCAATTAAACATCATCTTGGCGATGCATTAAATTGCAAATACTACTGATGGTTGCTCACATCAGACTTTATAGTAGATAGAAACATAGCTATCTGGGATCAGCCATCATTAAGTATCTCAGGAAACAAAACATGCTCTCTGAAGACTGAATTTTGAAGAGGGAATCATCTGTAAAAAAATCAAAGTACTGGGGGATCCTAACTTGAAAGAAACCAATAATCTTTCTCAATCACTGCACCAGTCTTAACACAATACACTGAGATTTTTGAAAGATGAATTTGTTTACCAGTAATTTTCCTCACCTCTTCTGAATCATAGAATAATAGAATCATAGAATCACAATCATAGATTGGTTTGGGTTGGAAGGGACCTTGAAGATCATCTAGTTCCAACTTGCCTGACATGGGTAGGAAAAACTTACACTAGACAACATTGCTCAAAGCCCCATCCAGCTTAATCTTGGACATTTCCAGGGATGAGACATCCACAGCTTCCCTGGGAAACCTGTTCCAGTGTCTCACCACCCTCACAGTGAAGAATTTCTTCCTAATATATGATGCAAATCTTTCCTCTTTCAGTTTAAAACCATTACACTTATCCTGTCACTACATTCCCTGATCAACAGTCCCTCCCCATAATTCCTGTAAGTCCCCCTTTAGGTACAGGAAGGCTGCTATAAGGTCTGTCCCCCTTAATGTCTTCTGAAAATTAAGGCAGCTAGGGAATAAAACTCGGGAAAAAAACCAGTAAGGCAAGAACTTCACTTTCTCACAAGGTGATTTATGGAGAAGCTTAAAAATGCTTTCATGAATATTGTCAGAAAAAAACCTGATTTGTGTTTGAAAGATTCTCACAGCATAATTTCCATCAGTGCAGAGATGAAGTCTGGAGCAGTGACCAGCACATGTGGCCAGGAGTAAAGGGAGACCTGCAGTCATTTGCCAGTTCAGACCATTGCCTCTCTGTAGCTGTGTGTCCTCTTTTTCCTCCCTACTTTAGAGATGGATAAAATAGTTCCTATCAGTTCCTGACCTATAGGAACAAAGTGAAAATGTGGTGTAGGATAAAGTCTGTACCACTGAGTTCTTAGCTCTGGTTAATGGTGTAGCAGGTGTCACTTGGAAAGCTTTCTGATCTTTAAAGAGATTGCTTTGTAATTCCTGTGATAGACAAGGTTCTGCAGAAAGACAACCTCTGAGCAACAGGAAATGTTTCATTGTGTTGGGAACTTGTAATTTTATAAAGCAGAACCGTTCTTTCTGGCTTTATTGTATTGCGGTCCTTGAAAAAGAGGAACACCTGCATCTCTGCTCCAGGCATGTACATTCATACACAACCAGTTACAATTAAAAATACATTCAGGCTGAAGGTATCAGCTTTTCTTCCACCAAGACCTGATCTTTAGGACACTAAAATTAAGTTATGCTAATGGGTAATACAGGAAAAGACACAAAAAATAAACTGACAATCCAAGGATTAATTCCACATGTATTTAGTTCATTTAACATCATAAGAAAATAATGGAAGAGACATGTGTATTTCATCTACCTGGGAACATCAGCCTGAGAACACATGAATCTTAGCCATGTTTTTGAACCCTGTTAGAAAGATTATCCAAACTTGAAAGATTATCCAATTTGAGACAGGAAGAATGACACCAGTATGAAACTGGATTCTGATACCTTAAAATATAGATCTGTCTGTTCCTGCTGATCTATGCTGCATTCCTTTTAATTCTTCATTTTAGTGTTGTTTTCTACAAGATAACCCTGTTTCTTTTGTATAAAAACAATCATCACTTTTTTTTTTTTTTTTTTTTTTTTTTTGGCTCAAGACTATGCTGTCTGCAACTCAGGAGATATTTACTAATAGATCTCAGTGAGAAGGGGTCATCTTGAACTTCAGGATGTGCAGATATATCTTTTTATGCCTCACTTCACCTCCAGAACTAGTTTTCAGCCTTGGAAATGCCTCAGGGTTATTTAGACAACAGAAATAAGTTTTGAAGTTCCATCAGTCCTGCTCGTGTTTGTTTTGGAGGTGGAGACAATTGTGCATCAGATTTAGAAGGGCTTTTTTCTGGGAGATTCACTGAGGAGCCACAGAAAAGACAGAATTCATGCCATATGTACCCAGATGTGGATTGTACCTCTCAAATACTCCCTTCTTTCAACCCATATTCTTCCTTTCATGCTCCACACTGGTTCTGACATCCCCAGAAACACCTTCCACATATTTTCTGTGTAGATACTGCCATGCGACCCTGTAGTTTGCAGAGTTGCTTTTCTTTTCCAAAAAGAAATGTGATGGACTCTGGGACAGGATAGAATCCTCACCTTGAATTAATAGTGTTACAGACTTAAAAAACAAAATTTTTTTTTGAGGAATAACAATTGCATCTTTTGGAAGAAATCATAAACTTAATTATTTTTGAAATTAAGTACACGATGCATGATGTGTCCTCATGGTGTCACATTTTTAGCCAGACCAATGTAAGAAATTGTATTAGTTCATTGTTTTCTGGCCTGAGTCCAGAAATATTTTATTGCATAAATGGTTTAGGATAATGTCTCTGTAGAGCAGATCTCCCACAAGGGTAAAACAGCATGAATGCATCAGCCAGACAGAATGCTCGTCAGTGTCTTTCACTTCCAGCAGGTCTTAATTTTGAGCCCTTTCTGCTGGAGGAAACCTCCTTGCAGTGTTGATCTGGTCCTACTCTGATGTATCACAAGTCGCAGGTAAAGTCCTGGTCTGAGGTGACCACCGACCAACTTGCTTTCTTGAGCTGGATGGTATGAGATCTGAAAGCCTCGAAGGCATTTGCTGCAAAATAATTCAATATGATTTGCTCTGAGGATAGTGTTGCTGTCTTTCTCCTATTACATTTTATTTCTGAATTTCTTATTTTCAGTTACTGCCATGAAAGGTCCTGAAGATCTACCCATTACTGCATCTCCAAGATCTTACAAAGACAAAATGTGCTTTAATTCATCTAAGGTGTTATGGTCATGTTTGTGTAATATTTCCTCATAACTAAGGCCAGAGGTTCCCTGAATCAACCTGCTTGCCCTTACATGTGCGCTTGAGCAATCCTCAGTGTCTTTCCACTATTCACAATGGAAACCTTCACTTTTCAGCACAGAAGCTCCTGGAATCCTCAAATAATGACTTTATCACTCACGAAACACATCACAGCCAAATGGACAAACCAGACAGATTACCAGAGAATTTAATAAAAAATGTGCTATGAGACTTTGATGCCTCTATGTGCCCAGTCTGGCTGTTGGTCTTCACAGCAGTTGTCCCTGTGGCATTGAAGCACAGGTTTTAAATCATTTTGAATCAAAGTTTGACCCCCAAAGTATCACTGTCTCACAGAAAAGTCTGTCTGATACGTTTCAATTTCCCTGAGATGGTTTTATCCCTTGTCCACACTTCTGCTGCCTCGCCTGCCAGATTAGATTGGATTTGTGCATTTGTTTGCAAATTACCAGATCATTCTTTAAAAAACCTGGGCAAATATGCCTGATCTTTTGTCTGTCTTCTGGAAGAGAAAGGTGAGAGCATTCAACAGCTGGCACAGAACCTGGGTCCACAGGTTGTGTCCACTCATTCATTCTCATTTGGGCCAAATGAAGAGAAGCAGGAGAGATTTCCAAAATCCTCCTCTTTGTCCACAGCTGTATGTCATCCTTATCCTTGAACTGGCTGTTAGAATACTTTTGCACTGTATTGTCATTCCTTCACTATTTCACTGATACAAGGAAGTTTGCCTCTCAACTATCAAAAGGAAAGGGGACATCATCTTTATCCATGTTGATCCTCAGTGCCCACAGAGTAATAAACATGGTAAATCAATCCCAGAGGAGATACACATCCAGGCTGCTTGGCCCTCAGGAGACAAGGGTCTTCATTTTATCACCAGTCTAGCAGGTGAACTAGCCCTTAGGATCCAGTAGCCCCAGCAGAGAGATGTTTAATCTTTATTTCTGCAGTATGTGCCAGGGAAACACACACACAGAGGATGTCTGGCCAGCCGCCAGCCCACTTTAGATGACAGGACACATATGGAACTGAGGGTGACCATACTGAACACTGCAGCATAGCTGCTCTCCCTAATTGCACCATCTGTACAAGTGCCTTGCGAGTCTGAGTACGCTCCTTCCTCTCTCTCTCTGCAGGGTCAGCTTTTGGGATCTGCTTGACCAGCTGGAGGAGCTGTTCTCATCCAGACACACCTGTAAGGCTGACAAGGGTGGAAGCACATGGCTTGGAAGGGTGCACAGCCAGGGGGTTAACAACCAGGATACAGAAAACTGCATAGCTGAAATAGATTGCTATCACATGACCACAAAGGAAGAGCTTGGGGTTGTGATTTCAGACACTTATCCCAGTCCTGTCAATCCAGAGGGTAGAAAAGTGAGTGAAGACGTCAAGTGGCCTTACTCAATCTATTGTGTCTTTATGTTTTCCACAAGCTTAACAGAGCATGTGTATTGTTTGACTCAGGGAGCTTTTGTTTTCCCCTCACCACCTTTTATATTAATTTAATAGATGACAGCAAAAGATGGCATCTAAATGGAGGTCTTTTCAAGGGGGAGACAGCTTTTTTGCTGGAGTCCTGCTTCTACAACTTTCCTCTTTCCTCAGGAGAAACATTCAGGGCAACACCTCTACAGCTTATGTAGGCTTGGAGCTTCACAGAGCTTCTGAGAACCCATCCCATCCTCAAAAACCCTAAGACCCTTCAAAGCTGACATCCTCTGTAAAAGAGTCTTCTGTCCTTAATCCTTACAGAGGATGTAAGGGGACAGTATCTGACTCACTCTGTTCAACAAAGCAGCAGCACTACATCCAGATGTACATAAATCAAGCCTTATCTTTCCTCACTTATACTGGATCACAGCAATCACCAACTGGTGCCCTTATATTTGTCTTCAGAGTCCTGCTCTTCACCATGCAGAACTCATTCCCCAGTCTCCTATGGCCTCTTACTGTGAGAGGACAAAATCATTCCTCACTTTAATGGAGAAAACTGGTTGTAGAAGAGATGCAACTTCACCGTGCTGTAATTAAAATGATCAGGAAACACACAATACCTGTATCTAGACTTATCCTTCAGGGTTTTTTGTTTTGTTTTGGTTTTTTTTTTCTTTCATCTCTTCACTACCAGGAATGGATTTCCTTTACTTGTCTTCTAGTTCTTAACATCTTTAACAATCTCTTATTCTGACCATAAGCACCTACTGATATTTGCATTTTCTGTGGCTGCTGATGCTGTGACATTCTTGCACCAATCTCCACAGGCATCTATAACTGCTTTGGTTATACCCTCTGGTATGCAAACCCTTGTTTTGCTTCCCTGAAGACTTAAAGAGATTGCAAGTATCTCTCCGTCTTCATACTACAGATCTTGGTAACTACTCCTCCTGATAATAAACCCCTTTGATCACAGGCCTAATTACAGGATTATCGGTCACACATCACAGCTACAGCAGGGAATATTGTAATCTTTGTTGAATGCACACAGAATGAACCAAAAGTCTCTCAAAACCCTTTCAAACCAGGTCCATGACAGATGCTTGTAGATGGCTAGAGAGCACAATAAAAAACTAAGCATATTGGTCAGCCATGAACTGCTTTTTCAAGCACATCAGCTGCTAGTACTGCTGGCAAGTCCCCTAAGTCATGGGGAAGAATGAACTCTCCTTTTCCAATTTCATACACTTGAAGAAGGTCAAACAGAATTCGGGTGTGCAATTCTCCTTGTTTCCAAGCCACTTTTTATTCAAGGTCCTATCAAAATAATTTTGGGGGAAATGGATTTTAAAAGATTAGTAGGCTGCCTAAGGCACACTGTGAAAGGAGAGACCATAATTCTCATTTTAAGATGCAAACTAGGGAATATTTACTAGCTGTTGCAAGATGTCAATGATAAGGTTTTGTTCCAACATGATACTCCTTGACTTTCCTTGGTTACACCTTCACATCACAACTAGTCCCTGAAAATGTCAGGTATACTCCTTTGTTGAAGCTGCGTCAGTCAAAATTTGATTTAAATGTTCCTGCCTTGCAGGATTTTATTCCCATAAGGAAATACTTGTGCCAATAGCAAATATTGGTCTGCCTTGATACAGACCTGAAAGATTTTTAGACATCTACACAGGAAGGCAGCTTCTAGACACCTGAATCCCAAATGGCTTATGTAAGGCATCTGACTACACAAGGAAATTGCTGTAAAATGCTTGCTGTGGGCTTGTGTCTTATTTTTGCAACTCTACCTCTGGTACCAAAGACAAGTTCTGTTTTTGTGATGAATTTCTCAGTAAAAAAAAAAAAAAAAAAATCACGTTAGGCTTGGGTTCTGGAGAGATGTGAGGAAGAAATCAATGCACAAACTCTAAGCTGGTTGTGTAGACTCTCACCAGTGGAGGTGAAGATGATCCTTCAAATGAAGATGCATGGACACACTCTTCTCAGCAGCTCTGAATCACTTCTGGCTTTGACTGCCTATTGCCCTTACCTATTTAAGACTAGGCTCCCATATTAAAACTGTGGAGATTTTCAAGGGGAGTGCTCTACATCTGTTTTCTGTCTAGGAAGGAGACATTTCCCTTAGCCATTCTTAGACAGTGCTGGTAAAAATTCCAGTAAAACAGCTGGGATTTAGAAGAGGAGTTACAGCCCAAGGTGCTGATCTGTATAGCCAAGGTTGTAAATTCTTCACTGTGAGGGTGGTGAGACACTGGAACAGGTTGCCCAGTGAAGTTGTGGATGCTCCATCCCTGGATGTATTCAAGACCAGGTCAGACATTGCTTTAAGCAACCTGGTCTAGTGAGAGCTGTCTCTGCCCATGGCAGGAGGTGGGAACTAGATGAACTTTAAGATCCCTTCCAACCCAAACCATTCTATGATTCTAAGATGTCTGGAAGTTGCTCATCCAGCGTCCAACATAAAAGCATGACTATTGCAAATGCTAGGTCAGGTCAGACATGGCTTTGTTTAGTCAAATCCTGATCTGCAAGAAATGAGAATTCACACGATCTCTGGGTGCCCTGTTACACTGCTACGTCACCTCTCTAGGGAAAAAGATTTTCTTTCCTATATCCATTTTTAATATTTCTATTGTAGAAATAGAGGTTTCTCATGTTCTCCAGAGTAGAAAGGTTGACTCTTTTTAAACCAACTTTAGTCTATGTCTGATGCTCAAAGAAAGAGAATAGTTACAAAACTGTAAATGCAGTTAATATTTCTCAAGATATTAAGGTTAAGTTTTTCAAGTGCTGTCAGAGAGCTGTAACAGTAGAAGGCAACCAAGTGGAGAGAATGTGTAAAGTGTGTGCTAGAAATTTTAATTAAAAAGTGGAAAAGGGAAAAGAGCTCCATCCCCATGTGTTAGTATGTGATATTCCTGTGTCCACCACATAGGAAGAAAGAGCAGTTGAACAGAAGAATGAGGTGGGAGGGACTCACATCACCTTGATCTAGGAACGGAACAGAATCATCTTTCACAAGGGGAAGAGGAAGATGCAGATCTAAGAAATCTTCAGGGCATACTCATTGGTCATGCAGGCTAATTACCCAGCCTCAGGAAATAGTTGAGATACTGGAAGTATCAAATAATCAGCAAAAACCTGAGTTACTTTTTCTTAAAGATGTTTTACTACTTCATTTTTCTTTAGATCTTCCATTATTCCAAAATGGTTTCATTAAATCTTGTCCAGTGATAAAGCTTAATCTGAGCAATGTGGCTGCTCTAGCCATGGTGCCACCACCCTTGGTGGTGACAAATCCATTCTCATGGTTTAACAGACATGTTTTTGGAGCACTGAGTTAGAAGTATGCTCCCATGAATCTCCCCCACTGAACAGCCAAAGCCTGGTGCAGCAAATAGCTCCATCTGTTTGGCAGACAGCAAGATGCTGATGAGAAAGGAAAATCCTGATCTTAGTGTGCAACTGAAGCTCCTATTGCCTGGAGTCATCAAACTCATCTGACATAATGACATCTTCAAACAACCTCAATTCAGGCCTAGAAGGAACCTTGCAAGCCTGAAGCAAGTTGTTCTCAGGGGCTTGAATTTGTCCTCAGTTCACCCCATGATATCCTCAGTTTCACAAGCAATATCTGTGACAATAATTTCCCGGGCAAGAAACTTGAAAATTGTACAGTGCATCATGTAACTAGACATTAGGAAAAGAACAATTATGCAGATGCAATTTAATACTGAACTCTATTTAATTACTTGGGGTTCTGTGCATGCATAAATGCTGAAGAAATCTGATATTATATTATAAGATTAGGATATGATAAATGTCAGGAAAAAAATAGTTAGTTCAATTTCTGTGATTTCCACATCCACATGAGAGATTTCTCAGGGACCTGAACAATGGCACTTTTACGGGCAGCACAGGAACCATCTCAGATGCTTGAGAGGTGAAACAGTAAAGGGGCCATTTGTCAGGTTAAAAAGAAAAAGAAGGATAAATCCTTCTCAGAAAATGGTTGGAAAGTGGGAAAAAATGTATTCAAGTTAAGAGGACATCTCCCATCTCCTCTCATTCCCTAGTATACTGATCTTAGGCATTTTTATTCTAGGTGAAAACTAATTAGCAGTATTCCAACTCCTTTTCTTTGCCAAGGGT